>JAMKCH010043335.1:0-12635 GCA_023653785.1 Ophioderma brevispina
GGGAACAAGTACAGGTGCATTGAGCCGAAGTTTGACGATTTTTTTTGATTTAATGAAATGTATTGGGACACTGTGGATTGAGAGTGGAATAAACACAAGGACGTTAACCCCTTGAATTATATGCAAAGTTGGTAAGAATTTGGTGTATAGCAACGAGAAACTTAATTGTAATTTGCTCACGGGAATTTTAGCTTGACCACGAAAGTAGCGGCATCTGCATCCATCCTTACAATACCGCCAGCACCTTGATGACTGCACGGCTGGTGAGAGCGAACGTCAGCGGCCAGTAAGCCGTCCAAAACATTTCCACTACTAGAAACCTGACCCTGAACTTGACCAAGCACGCCGCTAGTCCCCGTACCGTCGTTAATTGCACTCTGATTAGCTTGTTGATTACGGAAACCTGCTCCCGCAGCTAGAGAACTGTCGGAAACATTTACACCAGAATGTCCGCCACTAACTTCTTGTTGATGTTACGCCGCCAATTCCCACGCTACTGATGTCAAAAGTCAGAAATGAAGGCGACATTTTGACTGGGAATTGTGATTTTCATAACATGGGTATTCCCCGCCGCGGCCAGTGAGCCGTCAGACTGAACACCCCTACCGCTTCGAACTTGATAAGTTGTCGATCCCTGTTGTTGAATAGTACACTTCCTTGTACCTGTTGCGCGTCGCCTGAACGACCACGACCAGTATTCGAATTACGAGTTGTAGTAGAGGACTGAGCTAACTCCCAGCTGTTGAATCCCTCAAAGCCTTCGCTTGCGCTCTGGTTTGCATTGTAGGTTGCGGTAACCCCCAGCCGTCGATGATTGTACGTTTACCTTCATGTTTGGTCACGTGGCATGATGCAGAAGACAGGTAATGTATTAAATTGTTAGGAGCAAACAAAATTTAATCCAACAACAACCATGTCAATTGCGCACCTGTACCGAATTGTCAACCAAACAATTTGATGCGAGTCCCGAACCACATTCATTCATTGATGAATACAATTAAAAAAGAAAGAAACGCGAAAACGATTGGATAAGAAAAGAAAGCGGTGCCACGCGACAGTAAACAAACTCAGAAGCTACCAATGGGCCTCGACCATTCTTTCTACTGGAGGGAGGGCAAATGGTTTTCTTCATATAAATTCATAAAAACTTTATAGGGAGGAAAAGGCCGTGCTGGGGGACCAGAAATGAGATACGTCAATGGAAAACAGTGGTCTTTAAAAAAATCGGACAATTTTCGCCATCCCATGGACAATTTGAATGATAAAATCAGTGGTTTTCGCAAGGATCATTTCTGAAACTTTATTCACATTCCACGACAAACAGTGCAAATGGCAGGCACGATTTAGGACCGATTTTTTCGGGACAACTTTTTTAGGAAAAAATTATATTTATCGTCGTTGATTAAATGCCAACAATGAGGAACGCGATTCTTTCCCAAACAATAAAGTATATAGGAATTAGAAAAATCCACCACGAGAAAGAGCTGATTCTAGTGCTTTTCTCGCCAAATAATAAACACTAAGACTTAAAAAAAAAAAACACAACGAGAAAAGACATTCTCGTCACTTTTTCCGCCAAACAATAAAATACATAAGAATTAGAAAATACCACAACGATAATGTAGATCTCGTTGTGGATTTTTTTTTTTTCTAATTCTTTGCCAAACAATACAAGACAGAAGATTAAAAAAAACACACGAGAAGAAATTCTCCGTCATTTTTTCTTCGCCAAACAGAAATACATATTAGAAAAAAATCACAACGAGAAAAGACATTCTCGTCACTTTCCTTTTTCTCGTTGTGTGTTTTTATTCTTATGTACTGTATTGTATGTTTGGCGAGGAAAAGGAAGAGAAATTCTCCGTCACTTTTCTCGCCAAACATAAAATACATAAAAAATTAGAAAAAAACACGAGAAAAATTCTCCGTAACTTTTTCTCGCCAACAAATAATACACAGATTGGGGGGAGAAAATATCCACAACGAGATGTACATCTCGTCACTTTTTCTCGCCAAACAATAAATACATAAGAATTTTTAAAAACACACAACGAGAAAAGCATTCTCGTCACGTTTTCTCGCCACAAGAAATACATAAAAATTAGGGGGCAAATTCCACAACGAGAAAGCAGATCCTCGTCCCTTTCCCGCAAAAACAATACAATCATAAGAATTAAAACACACAACGAAAAACGAAATTCTCTTCACTTTTTCTCGCCAAAACAATAACATACATAATATTAAAAAACACCACGGAAAGAAATTCTCGTCAACCTTTCTCGCCAAACAAAAAATACATACATTAGCCGTGTAAAAAATCCACAAGAGAAAGTAACTCGGCCTTTTCCTCCGCCAAACAATCAATCCCTAAGATTAAAAAAAACCCCAATGAAAAAGAAATTCCTCGTCACTTTTTCTCGCCAACAATAAATACATACGACTAGACCAAAAAATCCACACGAGATCTCTCTCGTCCGTGTTTTTTTTTTTTTTACATTCTTAGTATTTTATTGTTTGGCAGAAAAAGTGACGAGAATTTCCTTTTCTCGTTGTGATTTTTTTAATTCTTATGTATTTTAAATTTTTGGCGAGAAAGTGCGGATAATTTCTTTTTAATGTTTTTTTAAATCTTATTTAATTGTATTGTTTGGCGAGGAAAAGGACGAGGAATTTCGTCACTTTTCACGCCCCCCAATAAATACATAAAATAGAAAAACACAACGAAAAAAAAGTCCTCGTCACTTTTTTCGCAAACATACATTACTAGAATAGAAAATATCCACAACGAGAATTAAGATCTCGTCACTTTTTCTCCCAAACAATAATACATAAGTATTAACAAAAACACACAACAAGAAAAGCAATTCTCCGTCACTTTTTCTCGCAACAATAAAATAACATAAAAATTAGGGGGACAAAATCCACACGAGAAAGCAGATCCGTCCTTTTCCTTCTTCTCTCCAAACAATACAATACATAAGAATTTAAACATACAACGAAGAAGAAATTCGCAGCACTTTTTCTCGCCAAACAATAAATACATAAGAATAAAAAAAAAACACAAACAACGAGAAAAGAATTCTCGTCACTTTTTCTCGCCAACAGAGAAAATCATAAGAATTAACAAAAAACACGAGAAAAGAAATCTCGTCACTTTTTCTCGCAAACAATAAAATACATAAGATTAGAAAATATCAACACGCGAATGAGATCTCGTCACTTTTTCTCGCCAAACACTAAAATATACAAAAAATTAGGGGGAAAAATCCACACCTAAAAGCAGATCTCTCCCTTTTCCTCGCCAAACAATACAATACAACATAGAATTAAAAAAAAACCTCACGAAAAGAAATTCTCGTCACTTTTCTCCCAAACAATAAAATACATAAATTTAAAAAACCACAACGAGAAAAGAAATTCTCTTCACTTTTTTATCGCCAATCAATAATACAAATAGAAAAAACCATACTAGAAGTATATCTCTTCCCTTTTCGTCGCCAAACAATAAAAACATAAGAATTAGAAAACACACACCGAAAAAAGAAATCTCGTCACTTGTTCCCCCAACACTAAAATACAAAGATTAGAAAAACACAACGAGAAAAGAAATTCTCGTCACTTTTTCTCGCCAACCAGACTAAAATCCATAATTAGAAAAAACACACGAGAAAAGAAATTCTGCGTACTTTTCTCGCCCACAATAAATACATAAGAATCAGAAAAAAAATCACACGAGATCTCTTCTCGTTGTGTGTTTTTTTTAATTCTTATGTATTTTATTGTTTGGCGATAAAAAGTGACAAGAATTTTCTTTTCTCGTGTGTTTTTTTTTTATTCCTCTGTATTTTTATTGTTTGGCGAGAACATTGAGAATTAACAAATTCCACAACGATGAAGGCAGATCGCGTCACTTTTTCTCGCCAAAAACAAGAATACATAAGAATTAAAAAAAACACAACAGAAAAGATATTCTCCGTCATCTTTTCTCGCCAACAATAAAATACATACGATTAAGAAAAAAAAATCCACACGAAAACAAGAATCTCGTCCTTTTCCTCGCCAAACAATAAATACATAAAATTTAAAAAAACACAACGATAAAAGAAATTCTCGTCACTCTTTCTCGCCCAACATAAACTACAATCCAGAATCAGAAAAACATCCCAACTAGATCTTCTCTCGTTGTGTGTTTTTTTTAATTCTTATGTTTTTATGTTTTGGCGAGAAAAATACGAGAATTTCTTTTCTCGTTGTGTTTTTTTTTTACTTCCTATATATTTTATTGTGTTGGCCTAGAAAATTGAAGATAGACAACTATCCACAACAGAATGCATATCTTCGTCACTTTGTTTTTCCTCGCCACCACTAAAATCAGAAGAAGTAAAAAAAACACCCACCGGGAGAGCACTCTCGTCACTTTTTCCTCGCCAAACAATAAAATACATAAAAATTAGGGGGAAAAATCCACAAACCAAAAGCAATCTCGTCCTTTTCCTGCCAAACAATACAATACATAAGATTACAAAAACACACAACGAAAAAGAAATTCTCGTCACGTTTTCTCGCCAAACAATAAAATACATAAGAAGTGAAAAAACGCAACGGAAAAGAACTTCTTGTCACTTTTTCTCGCAAACAATAAAATACATAAGAATTAAAAAAAACACAACGAGAAAAAGAATTCTCGTTACTTTTTTTCTCGCCAACAATAAAATCATAGAATTTTTAAAAAAACACAACGGAGAAGAAGAAATTCTCGTCACATTTTTCTCGCCAACAATAAAATACATAAAATTAGAAAAATAAGCCACAACGAGAATTTATCTCGCACTTTTTCTCGCCACACAATAAAATACAAAAAATCGGGGGAAAAAATCCACAACGAGAAAGCAGATCTCGTCCTTTCCTCGCCAAACAATACAATACATAAAATTACAAAAATATTTGAAAAAGAAAATTTCGTCACTTTTTTCTCGTCACTTTTTTCTCGTCCAAAACACAAAATACATAGAATTAAAAAACACAACGAGAACAGAATACCCGTCACTTTTATCGCCAAACACTAAAATAACTAATTAGAAAAAAAACTCCACGACGAGAAAGTCGATCTCGTCCCTTTTCCTCGCCAACCATAAAATACATAAGACATTAAGAAAAAACAACACGAGAAAAGAAATTCTCGTCATCTTTCTTCATTTCTCGCCAAACAATAAAATCTAAATAGAAAAACACAATAACGAGAAAAGAATTCTCGGTACTTTTTTCTTCCTCCCTTCTCGCCAACCATAAAATACATAATTAGAAAAACACAACCACGAGAAAAGAAATTCTCGTCATCTTTTTCTCGCCCAACCATAAAATACATAAGAATCAGAAAAAAACAAAATCACAACGAGATCTCGCTCTTCTCGTTGTGTGTTTTTTTTAATTCTTATGTATTTTTATTGTAAGGCGAGAAAAAGTGACGAGAATTTCTTTTCTCGTTGGTTTTTTTTTTAATTCCTATTGTATTTTATTGTTTGGCGAGAAAAAGTTAAGAAGTAGACAATACCACAACGAAATGCCGATCTCGTCACTTTTTCTGCCAAACAATAAAATACATACGCTTAGGAAAAAAAAATCCACAACGCGAAAGGCAGATCTCGGCCTTTTCCTCGCCAACTAAATCAATGAATTTTAAAGAAAAAAAAAAAAAAACAACGAAAAAAAATTCTCGTCAACTTTTTTCTCGCCAAACATACAATCCATAATTAGAAAAAAATCCACAACGAGAAAGTAGATCTCGTCCTTTTCCTCGCCACACAATAAAATACATAAGAATTAAAAAAACACAACGAGAAAAGAAATTCTCGTCACTTTTTCTCGCCAAACAATAAAATACATAAGAATTATAATGTACATTTAAACCCGCTAGAGGGCGTTTGGGGCGAGAATTTTGGCGAGAAAAAAAATCTCGCCGAAATCTTGGTCCTAAATCGTGCCATAGATGAACGGTATTATTAAAAAAGTTATTTTCAAGTTACCACGTGACCACTTTCTTACTATTCAATTTCCTGAGTCTAACAGCGATGAACTTGCTCTCATCTTCCATTGACGTTATCTCATTTCCGGTCCACATAAGCGCTGCACTTTTCTCCCGTAAACATTAGAGTAAACCCCAACGATTCATTTAGTGACTATTTTGGAGCCATTTGTGGCGTTCCTGTGTCTGCATTCCTTCTGGGGTGCAATCGGCAAGCTATCGATCGCTAGGTCTTTTAATCCGCCATATTTAGGGAACATGGCAATTAAAAAAAAATATTTTTCGCACTCTAGGATTCTGGGGAATAACTTCTCTTTAAAGAACACAACTTTGACATTCAATGCGTCATAATTGGTTAAGAATCAATGTTACAATTTGAAATTATTTTGTGATTATGAAATCTTTTTTCGGCATATTGCAATACTTTTGTTCAGTGTGTGTACAATGCTGGGAAAGATCTGCAACGCCCATTTCTAACAAGGCTTCCAACATTAGTCCAAGAAAATTGAGGTTTGACCTGGAACAAAATTGCTATCAAAGGTTTTTTTGCACAATGCATTTGCATAAGGTACCTAAAAGGATATACTAAAAGTCCGAGGAAATCCGAGTTGCAGAAATATGCCTAATTTGCATAAATTCAAAATGGCCGCCATTTTGATGGATTTATGTTAATATCTTGAGTTCTGAGACTCGTAGCAGAATAATTCCAGTGTCTATACCCATGTTTTCAAGGTCTGTGAACACAATTATGACAGTACTAATAACATAGCACATTTTGGATCGGGCTTAATTTGCATAAATCCAAAATGGCCGCCATTTTGATGGCTATTTTTGTCTGAGACACAAAGAAAGTCTAATGTTGTGTATATACACATAATTACAGGTACTTAATAAGGTCGACTTAGACTAACTAATTTCTAAGACAAGCAAAGCCAAAGGTAATCATCGTGACAATAATAATGATAGGCCTACGTCCTAAGATTCGTGACAACATGCCAATATTATGGCACCAATATTGGTAAAAATAAAATAACAACTGAACATAACACGTCTGATTGATTGATTTTCATACCATTTTCTTTGGCGTTGTGCTTTAAAATAAATATGCCTGCCATATTATGTTTCTATGCGCGCGAAGCAGTATTTGTACGTAAAACTCAAAATCCATGGACAATATTGTCATTTTCATATATCAGTCTTAAAAGAAAATCATCTCCTGCTTCAGGATCAAGTTCCGGCCGTGAAGAATCAACTCATGTGATACCATTAATTTTAAAGGGGGATGACCCGATTTTAGTATATAAAGTTTTTATCTTGATAGAATGACCTTCACCCCATCTGTAAAGTTCCGCACCGATATTTCGACCCATTTTGATGTGAGAGTTAAAAATGTAATTTTTAATCCCATAGGGTACTGTGTAAAATCAATATTGGTCGACCAAAATGTGGCACATTTTCACTCATAACATCAAAACCAGACATCCTTTAGCCCTAAGATTCACAGGGTAAATGAGAAAATAGTAGCTTTCATCGGATATTAGCAATCGGACCATGGCCCTTTAATTCTAATCTACAAACATATCAATAATTTCAGTATTGCTTAACCTAATCAGACTCTTTTGTACCCCGTCTAACCAGCTGGGGATTGATGTAACCCAATATATTTTCCATAGAGACCCCCCTTTGAACTTGATTTTGTACATCAATGGATAGCTATGGGTCTTCTCTATCCAGTGATACCAAAATAAGTATCAAAATTATGACATCATAATGCACGGCGGTGACGGCGCCTTGTAAAATTAGGTGAAATCAGTTTTGTGTACAAAGGTTTAGGGAAATTTTAATTTTTTTGCTCAAATAAGAAAGAAAACACCAAATTTAACTTGATTAAAAATGAATGTTTTGCTCAATAACATGAAAACTTCTGTTTTAATAGCAAATATATGATGTACCAATTTACATAGTAAAGTATAATAGGAGGCTTCACCAACCCCCCCCCCCTCAACTTTGGCGGGTTACCCTTCCCCAAGTAAGGCGGTGGGTCCGATTTTTTTGTCACTAAAATGTTTACAAAGGATATATTCACTTTAACAAATTACCTCTGCTGGTTAATTATTGTCCGAATATGTTCTACGAAGAGCAATGACAAACGTTTTTGAAATGTTCAACAAATGATAAAAAAAATTCACTTGTATATCATTTTCGGAAAATTTGACAGTCTCATTTGACAAATTTGCTCAAAATTTAGAACCATCAATAATATATTCACTAATTGTGGCATTTGGCTAAATAGAGGTTGTCCCTTCTCGTCAAAAATGCCTTTTCTGATTTCAGTCTCATTATGCATAGAAAATATTGACCAAAGTGATAAATTAAATCTTGTAAAACACCTATGTTTAACCTCATAATAAAAACTTAGTCCACCATTAAAGATAAAAAGCCATGCTTCCTTCAAACCTTTCTAAAAAAAATGGGACAAGAGTATCAGTCGCCACTCTAGCTCGAAGAGAATAATTTGGAGCAGCAGGAAACTTATTATTAACAGCATGAAAAAAGTTTGCCTGGATCTTATAGACAGTGAAGGAGGAACTTTCACATTCCGAGCTGTTCAGAAAAGATTTCAGTAATTCCTTTACTTTGGCAAATGAAGCCATTGAGCTACCAATTAAAGCCTGTAAAATGATTTTTTTTTCCTTCTGATTGTGTCACTTTTATGTGTAGACATCTTAAGATTTTATCTTTTTGTATTATTTATAAATTGATCAATAAGTTTTGAATACACAACTATTTAAATAGATAGTGTTCATCAGTTGGAGTCTCGTGTCTCTAAATGGCAATTTAATAATGATCGTGTTCTTTGAAAACATAAGTATGGACATCAGAATGGAATGTCAACATATCTCATGAAGAAATTCAACAAAATGGCAGCCATTTTGGATTTATGCAAATAAGGCTTAAACCACTCATCTCATATTACATTCTTATTGAGTTCGTAGACCCCCAAAACATGGGTACAGACACCAACATTACATCTCTACGACCCTCGGATCTTGAGTTATGGACAAAAGTCCTTTGAAATGGCGGCCATTTTGAATTTATGCAAATTAGACATATTTCTGCAACCCGGATTTTCTCGGACTTTTAGTATGTCATTTTGGATACTTCAAGGAAATGCACTGTGCAGAAAAACCTTTGATAGCAATTAGTTCTAGGTTACACCAAAAATTTCATTATCTTTCCTGGCCTACATGTGTAAAAACCGGCCTAGTGACCAATATCACAAAATTACGATTTTTATGCTTAGTTTAATAATAAAAGTCGAGATCAGACTTTTTTGAAGTCTAGAAACAGTCGGAAATGGCATCTCCAAGAGCGCTTTAAAATCCTTAAGTGTCTGTTTTTCACAAAGATCAGTAATATAGGTGTTGATATGACCTAACACTAGCATTTTGAATTTTGAAAAAAAATGACTGATTGTGGCTTTAAGGTTACGCGGTGGATTGGTGTATTTTTTTTTATTGCCAATCAGAAAATATCACAGGGTTGGTCCATATCGGGTGGCCTGGCGGGCTATTTGACAGCATTCAGGGCTAAACTCTTTCCCTAAAAGTTCCATGTACGCGATTTCTGACGCAATAGGCTGTGTGCAGGTGCACCAATCCTAGTGTCCACGTCGACGAGATCAGTTTGTTGTAGTAGCCTTAGTACATGCAGTTTCAAGTTCAGGCAACGGCATCGTAGTTCATCATCTGGAGCATACCCAGATAGCATACGAGTTTTGGCCCAACTTTGGCTCACGCATTGCCTTCACGTTGGCCCAACTTGCAGCGGGGGGTCGTCGGCCCAACGTCATTTTGTCCGTTGTCCAACAGTTGGCTCAATTTTTTTAAACAGTTTTTCATCACCTAATTATGCTTGTTGAAAAAACAAGTTTCCCCTATGGTTTTTACACATTAAAAAACAGTAATTTTCCAAATCTTATCTTTACTCCATTATTATATAGTGACAGAAAATCAACTTACATTGACTGGGAATCGAACCAAGGACACCCCCGATGTTACAAGTCTGATGACTTACCAATTGGGATATACTTGCTTGATTAACAAGGGGAAAAATATAATGGTATCAATTGTAAAAAATGGCTTCACTGTAATGAAACCCACTACGTACACCCTAAAAAATGGCGAAAACAAACAAGTTCAGGGAATCTCCGTATCGCGGTAAAACAAAGCGCACAAAAATCGAAAAATATTATCACTGCAAATGGCATATGTTTTATTTTTACGCACAATTTTTAGACCCTATTTTTGTTAAAAGCCCGGATGTCTATGGCAAGTATTTTGCACAAATAACAGATACCTGGTTTTTTTCGTCGATAAAACCCTGGTTTTTCAACCAACACAGTTTTATCGATGAAAAACCAGGTTTTATCGACCGAGGAACCTGGTTTTCGCCGATAATCTTGGTTTTCAACTGTGCCAAACGAATTCGCAAAACCAGGTTTTATCAGTGAAAAACAAGTAATCGGAACTCGGCGAAAAACCAGTTTCTCGGTCGATAAACCTGGGTTTTTCAAAACTTGCGACAATCGAATCATCGAATTCGGAAAACATGGTTTTTCAATTGAAAACCAGTTTATCAAAAAGCTATGACCATCGATTTGGAAAACCAAGTTATCGTTGAAAAACCAGGTTGCTTTCTCGGTCGATAAACCGTTTTTTAAGAAAACTATGACAATCGTATTCGAAAAACACTGGCTTTTCAATTGAAAAACCAGGTTTTATCAAACTCTGACAATCGATTGGAAAAACCCAAGTTTAATCGGCGAAAAACCAGTTTTCCTCTGATCGATACACCTGGTTTTTCGAAAACTATGACAATCGAATTCGGAAAACATGGTTTTTCAATTGAAAAACCAGGTTTATCAAAAACTATGACAATCGATTCTCCTCGAAGAACCGAAATTTCCTAACCATAGTAAATTGGTATTTATGGCACACTACAGGAGCTCTTGAGCTAGCAGCGCGCGCGATAGATAGACTAACATGTCAACATTAATTCAGCTTGTTATTTTATTCATATCATATCAATTAAATCAATTAAAGAAGCGATATGTCGTTAAATAAAGAATAAATATTATAATTCATATATTGATATATTTGATTTAGTGGCTTGTGGAAGAATGCTATTGATATCGCTATAAGTGCTATAAAGACCTCAGCATTCCAATATTATAATGTTCAAAATGCACTACATAATGTAGCCTAGGTTGGCTTTCTTCGCACCGAGGACAGAGTTGATGCGTAATATACAAAAACTCAACGGATTAATGGAATTCGATTGTCATAATTTTTTTGATAAACCTGGTTTTTCGATTGAGAAACCTGGTTTTCAAAAACTATGACAATCGAATTCGAAAAACCTGGTTTTTCGATTGAAAAACCAGGTTTATCAAAAAAACTATGACAATCAAATTGCAAATTGAAAAACCAAGTTTATCGGTGAAAAACCAGGTTTCTCGGTCGATAAATTTGATTTATCAAAAATATGACAATCGAATTGAAAAACCAAGTTTATCGGAGAAAAAACAGGTTTCTCGGTCGATGAACCAGGCTTTTCGAAAACTATAACAATTGAATTCGAAAAACCTGTTTTTTTTTCAATTGAAAAACCAGGTTTATCAAAAAACCTGGTTTTTCGATTGAAAAACCAGGTTTTTCGATCGTAAAACCAGGTTTATCGACAAAAAACCAGGTTTATCTGTTCTATTGTGCAATATACTTGCCATAGATGTCCCCTTCGGCTATTTCCTTTATTAATTAGGCCTAATTAGTATATTTAGCTAGTTATAGTCGGCGAGACAACATTTCCCCCACCATTTTCCCAACTTCGCCCCGAAGTTGGCTTACCGACCATAAAACGACCATTCTCTCCGCCATTTCCCAACATCGGCACAACGTTGGCATACCGACCACAAAACGACCATTTCCCCCACCATTTTCCCAGCTTCGCCCGGACGTTGACCTACCGACCATAAAACAACCATTCACTCCGCAATTTTTCCAACGTCGGCACAGCGTTGGCTTACCGACCACAAAACGACCATTCACTCCACCATTTTCCCAATGTCGGTCCAACGTTGGCCTACCTACCGCGACCGCGCCGTCGAACCCCGACGTCGGCCAATCGTCAGTTTGCTATCTGGGACGCTTTCCCATTGACATTTCGTTCGTAAAGGTAAGGCCCAATAAGCACTCCATTACCACACAGAAGTATCCAGACTGTAAGTTGCTATCGACTCATGTTTGTATCATGTTTGTTACTCAATGACGTTGTGGTTATTAACCTCACCATTCATTAAAAAAACATGCTTCATCGCCAATCGTGAATTGCTCCATAAATCTCGCGTTTCTCTAACATCAAGCCTTTTCTGAAGTCATCGTGCTGAAGCTGAAGACGAATGCGCATTCTGTATGAGCTTAGGATGGAAGTTCAATTCAATTTGTTATCCGTTTGGAGGATGAACGGGGGAGTCCACGTTCATTTCTTCTTGCAGTGGTTTCCCTTGGATATTCTTGTAATTGACGTAATTGTCACTCTCAGTGTTTACTGT
>JAMKCH010043336.1:0-12691 GCA_023653785.1 Ophioderma brevispina
ACTATGATGTAGCGTAATATCGCCACTCACGACGGCGAACTATAATCTCCAAATTTCGGCAGATCATGGCAGTATACTCATCCATTATTTATTTATTTATTTCTTTACCCTGTTGGTATTGCATTCGCACGCGATATTTCTTGTTGCAATCTGGGACGTCTTTCCGTAAATGGCGCGATGTTTTTTCGTTGCATCTGGGCCTCTTTTCGGGAAAATGACGCGATGTGTTTTCGTTGCCTCTGGGCCGTCTTCCGGGAAAATGACGCGATGTTTTTCTTTGCATCTGGGCCGTTATTGACTTACGCTACTTATTCCTGTGCCGGGAAAAACGGCCGATATGCAATGAAACGCAAACTTTGGCTCTCGTTGCATACTGGGCCGTTAAAAATAAAAATAGATTGTCCTTCGTTGCATTTGGGTTGGGGCGCTGTCAGTCGGCAAAACGACCCGGTCCGGGATAGGGTTAATGATCGCGCATGCGGCGGGGCATCCTTTACGATCGCGTAAATACAAGTTCGCCTTGTTTTGTTATACTTGGCAATTAAATGGAATTTGAAGGCTCAAATTTCAGGACACAATGAAGAAAAATACGGCCTTGTGGTCTCTGATGGCAAAATCGATACTACTACTTCCGGGTAAATCATGGGGTCCCAAGGACGATCAGACACGCACCTCTAATGTCATCTGGCAGCAAGTTCACTCAGAATCGTTCTTGGGTAAAGAGAATAATTTATGCGTTCTTTGTTGAAAGTAGGAATGAATTTTAAGTGACTGCTGACACAGCCTACGATTTGGTAGGATTCTTGTGTCTGAATTGGTCGATGTTGCTTGGGATTTAGCTAATCTAGATGATTGTCCTAAAGATGGGGTGATCAGTCTTGCTTTGGAACGGCGTACTTCTAGTGTATCCCATCTCCCAAATTCAGACCAATGTGGTGCGCTGTTTCATTCACTACTATAGTCTTGGAGACAGAGCGTGCGGCTCTCCTCTAATTTTCTCAATTTTATTACACATGGGTTGTGTGGTTGGGTCCGAAAGGTCCCAAATTGAGCTGCATACCCCCCCAGCCCCAGCCGAGGCGTACAAGTAATATGGGGATGGGAAACTATTGCATGTGCCAATACGTTGTTTTTGTACTGCAGACTTTATATTTAACAAAAATTGACCTCCCCAGTCAATAGTGATTGGGGTGAGAAAATACTCCTGACATCTTCCTCTGTTCTCATATCGATAATACAGTAACTTTCTGAACTGTTGCAGTTTTCCAATTTCGCTGGGATTTTCCAATGTTGTCATGAGATGAGCATTAAAAATGTTCATCTAAAGGATGCATTTGAATATATGTCGTATAATGTCATGTGTTCAGGTAAGTTGGACTCATATTTATTGTATTTGGGAAACTCAGGCATGAAACAATTGACATCAATGTTCACAAACGCAACTGGAGAGAATTTTGCAGTTCATGTTCAGCACTTTCCTCTGTGTTGGTTATATCCCATCCCGCTAACATAGATCATTGTGTGTAAAATTAGACTCGATATGTGGCTTTTAGGCCCTAGGCCCTAGCCGCCCTATATATTTATAATTTTCAACCATGGTTTTTGTTTCAGGAGAAGTTCAAGATGCCGTTAGGATCCAGAACTAAATTCCATTGTTGTGGCCTTGTCAGCAGTAGCTAGTCTAATTGTTGCAGCAAGTTCTGGAAGCGACGTAAAAGAGGACAAAGAGGAAAAATGTAGGAAAGAGATGTCAGCTTGTCAAGGACATAGTAGTCTCAGCTGCAGGAGTTCAAATGGACGTGAGTATTGTGAAGATTTTCTTTAAAACTTTTTAATTCATTGCAACCAAAATGCTGGCTTTTAAGCAGACAAGAACTATTGTACTGCATCTCTAGTACAAGAGTAGGGAGAGTGTTGCAAGGTTGTAGTACAGGTAGTACGTTTAGTTCACCTACTCTGCAAGATCTTTGTTTTAAGGATTGTTCAAATTAGAATTGGGAAAGATAGTTGACAGTTTATATTGTGCCGTATGTCACTCACCTGTTTGGATTTGTGTTTGTGTCAATATTAAAGGCTGACTCAGAGATCCCCGACGACTGAGGACGCCCTCAATTTTCAAACAAAGTGTTTTTTTTGAATGTACCACATGCTGTCCATATACTAATCAATGTGTTTGCAAGAACTAAGCTCAAATAGAAAGTCCTTCATAGAGAAAATCACAACTTTGTTATAAAATTGGATTCCGGAAATTGTGTCTATAAACCCCAGTATCCTATGGCACGCAAACGATACATAAATGTTTACTGCATCAAAACAAAATATATTCATCTCAACTTGGAAATGTGCATTTGAGGTTACTACTTTATTTTAGGTGACTATTTTTAATTATTACAAAAAAAATTTATATTTTGAAATCTCTGCGTCAGGCCTTTAAATGCTAAAGGCTTATGCTGTGGAATGACCATAAAGGAATTTCATTATTGAAGGGCTTAGATTTCGGCGAGAATCAAGAATCGTTTCCAAAGAATTTGTTTTTCTCGGTAAACGAACTTAACACAGTAGCGAATTAGGTGATTCGCAGGAAAAATTTGTTTTGAGATTCAACACCCACTCTCGCACACAGCAACGAAATTCTACCCCTGCTTGTTATGGTGTGAAAAAGCAAACATGTATACAGGTTAGATCAAAAGGTACTGAGATTGGAGTTATGATATAAAATGTCCACAAAATGATTGCTGACATCCTTCAGGACACAATAGTGACCGCTTGCTTAATGGTCAGCTTCACCGCCCAGCACAAATTTCTTTCCGAAGTGAAAACAGTCCCTAATAGATTGTCCATCAGATGAAGTTACTAAGGAGCAGAATATGAAGATATATGAAGATTGTGGTCATTGTTGTGTCGCCTGCAAGAATCAGGAGGCGATACTTATTAACAATACCAGTCCTAAATTCTGTCTGACCATGTGGCCGTATGGCCTGTGTGGCCATGTTTTCAAAGTTAAAGTTTCTCATTCGAGAAGTAAATGTCCAATTGCTACAGAAATTGGGTCATAGATGCCCCTTGGAAACCGCCATATGATGATAAGGTCAAGGTCAAAGGTCCTGTGAGGTCAAGTTATAAAATGGGCTGAAAACATAAAATTGGCTGCATTTGAGAAGTAAAAGTCCAATAGCTACAGAACGTGGATTATAAATGTCCCCTGGGAACCTTCATAAGCTAATGAGGTCAAAGGTCACATTCCAAGGTGAAAGGTCGCATACCAAGATCAAAGGTTGCATACCAAGGTCAAAGGTCATGAGAAAGTTATAAAATGGGCTAAAAACATCAAATTGGCCTCATTCAAGAACAAAAAGTCCCAATTGCTACATAACTTGGGACATTTATGCCCCTCTGGGACCTTTATATGATAATGTGGTCAAGGATCACTTACAGGCCAGAGGTCATCTGAGGTAAAGTGAATGGGCTGAAAACATAAATTGACATTTTTGGAAAGTTGAAGTGCATTGCACTAAATTTAGGACTTAATGCAATAGGGAACATTCATCTATATATTAAGGTCCAGTTCAATTGCAAAGGTCAAGGTCTATGATGTCAAGTTATAAAAGAGGATTGAGGGAAAAGGTTGACTGCGAAAGCAGGTGACGCTTGTGGTTCGAGAACCGCTTGTTATTGTTTGATCACTAATCTGTTTTTACCAAAAAAAGCTCTCTGCCTCACTACACTTCTGCCAGTCAAAAATTACCCAGTCCTAAAATGTCTGTGAGAACCATATTTAATTAATTATAAATACTATTAGAATGGAGCTTGGTGATATGCAAATTTGATATCGGATTCAGCATCGCTCTGATGAGAATTACTATGCGCTCAGCTCATACAAAGTACCAGGGTCAGCATTTGGCTTCACAAAGCTTAGGGTGCTGCAGGATAATTCCATGCTTCACAAGAAACTACTAATACCTTTGGTTTTCCATGCTGGGATGTCATTGTATAGAAATTAAATTGATATTGCAAAAATGCCCTTTCAGTGTTCACATTCACGTTTCAAAGTCATAAAAGTTATGTATTTTCGTGATTTCATAGTGTTGATGATTTTTACCGCTGTAAAAGTTAGGCTAGAAAACACTTTGTTCAGATCCACAAAGTGGATCACCAAGAGCTTTGTCTCGACTCTCCAGGTCATCTCGGGCATTAGCGTCCAAGAAATCTGGTCAGTCCAGTACCAATAAACAGTCTCGAAGGTTCTGGACACTTCATTTGACAGTGCTACATTCTTATAGAAGTGGAGAAAGCACACCACCGAATGAACCTGTCACTGTCCAAAGGCTGTTTCGACTTGGTAGGACGTATATTTCAATATTTTTGCTGTTTGTTTCTTTTTTTTTGTAAGTAGTGCCTTGATGTGTAATGAATATCATGTTTGTCAAGGTATACGGTATATGGTGTCACTGGGGTAGGTAAGAGGCAACATGCGTTCAGTCACAATAGGCAAGCGGCAACTTTTTTGTTGTTGACATACATATACATAGTCAGGGGCCGTCCATTTTGTGACTGTTTATATCCGTCTCTTAGAAGTCAAGGGGCAGTAGTTTGCTTATTTGTAGACAAGGGATGGTCGTCAATATTGAGCCATGGTTATTTCAAAGCCATCAGTAAGAAGTTAGGGATGGCCTGAAGGAGTTTGGGTTCTCTGATGAAAGCCTAATTGACAGTTCTGAACTCTTCTGACAGTGAACTTGGACAATTGGACATTGTGGTGAATTGGTTTGAAACAATTAATTAGTTGTTAAAAGGCACGTGGAGCTAAAACTGTTAAAAAATAAAGAGATAGTTGAATCTGTTCAAGGGTCACCATTGCCACTATTTTAGTCACCGGTCTAATAGCCTGGTTTCTAATGGAGTGGTAATACAGCAAGCCACAAGTTTCTACTTTGCATCTTCTTAAGATCTTAAATTAAAAGTAAAATTACAGTTCTGTTTTAAACTGAAATACATTTATTTAAATCTCAGTGCATCTTCCACATGATTCATGTAAATACAACTAAGTTATTTGATGTTAGTGGACACCTCTTTCATTGTATGCACATAAAACCGTAAGACCTCCATTTGAACACCTTGTATATATTTTTTTTCGGAGTAGGATGCTTTTGTTTCTGCATTGCAATACTGAAGCAGCAAGTGTATGCTTACAACATGGTACATCAGGAGATGGACGTGATGCACGTGATTATGGCTTAAGAGAAATCAACTAGTGGGTGGGCTATGATTTATCAGAGGAAGTACATGACCTGCCTCGCTTGGGCATTGGGTATATCCAAACGGTAATTTATGGAAGCTTACATGTATTTCAATGGCAGCCTTCTTCCCAGTGACATTACACAAATCACTTCTTAAACATTTGTTCCCTAACTCTTGGTAATGTCCTGATAACTTGGAATAATTATTGATTTCAAAATCTTTCGGGGTCAGTGGATTAATCCCGCTGCGAAACAGTGTAATTTCCAACAACGGTCATTTAGATTTAAATATTGTGTGGCCAATTATCCTTTATAGTCAAGTCTGTCCGTAGCGTAAGAGCGCCCTCCCTACCGATAAGTCTTTAAAAAGACTACACTCGAGGTTATGTCATATGTTTGAATGCAATTTGAAATTCTCTGTTGCTGTAGGTTGGCATGTCCTATCCCCCCTGATAGTTATATTGTTTAGTTTCAATTTAAGCAGAGATTTAGTTTTTCTATCAGATCTGACCTCAGACTCTGTTCTGTTCTTATTTTGTTTATTATGGTGTGTCCCAGTTTTTTAACAAGTTATTAATAATCAAGCTGTACCATGATGTAAAATTGGCTCCATAACCTAGTTTTCTTGAGCAATTTTAAAGATTTTTCTTACTTTGAAATTACTACCAATCGGTCCACATTAAACATTGGAATAAATGTGCACCAGATTGGATTTGAACTGGCAAACCTCTGTATTTCCAAAACATGATCACACAGCGGGTAGAAAGCATAAAATTAGATAGCTGTCAAAGAATGTAAAAGGGAAACTTGGTACCTAGCTGCCATCTGTGTTCTGCATGTTGTGTACATTAATTAGCAAAGCTTGATGACCTTTCTTTTTTTTTCTTTGAGTTTACCACATATACATTTTAAAACGTGTTTTGAAGAAGGGAAATGGGTTTGAAATGCTGGCATATGACCTGCAATAACATTTAGTTTTTTAAATTATTAAAAAAATCTGATAGGCCAACTCTTCCTCAAGGGTGATGATAATTCAGAGTGATGAGCCCACAGCAGTAAACACAGTGGCTTGGACCTATGAATTTCCTTTTAAAATTCCTTGACAATTGGTCATTTGACCTCCTAACTATGGGGGGCCAATATCATGTCCAATTTACTAGGTATTTCATTCATACATAATTGTTTAAGTAAACTGCAGCATTGACAAAGCCAGCATGGCCTCTTGTTTACAGACAAAGGTTTTTATTGTGCCGTGTTAGTCCCTTGATAGTTTGGCACTTGACTGACCCTTGTAGTCTAATTTTGCCATAGAACTTCATACTTTTCATTGCAAATTCAGTTGTAAATGCTTTATATCAAATATTGTGGCATGCACGGACCACCACAAGGGCGTGGCTTAGTATTCAATCACACATCCGATTTTAACCACATTACGCATATGTTGTAAAAGGGAGCCAACTAACAGTTTCAGTAGTTCCATACCTTTGTTCTGGGGATGCGTAAAAGGATTTTCATGTCCGGAAAAGCCCGCATGGAAAGCTTGTAACAAATGCGTACTTCGGACATCTAACTTACGCAGACATGCTAAAGATTAGCTTAGCTTCTTTGTGCAGTTTGTTAAAGTATTCTACTGTATGGGGCAGAAGGATGGCCACTCACAGAACACCTTGAGGCCAGAGGCTAGATGGATGCGATAACCAGACTTTTAAGATGGTAGTACAAAACCTCACCTGAAATCACCCTAGCCGGGATGTAATATATGGGGATTTCCCAAACTGTCTGAAATCGTGAGAGGGTCGACGCCTGAATTTGGCTGCTCATTGTTCTAACGGCTAGAACTAACCCATTCTCACGTCTTGTGTTCTGGAAGCCTACCCAAGGACCCGATCACGGGGAAGACCAAGGCTGACACCCCGTACTCCTGCTCAGGATGCTTGCAATTTGAACAAAATGAACTGCACAAACTCATGCGTGACAGACTGCCTTTGGTGGAAATTCATCATGGCTTCCGACAGCGGGTCGCATAGATAGATAGATAGATAGATAGATAGATAGATAATAGATATTAAAGGTACTTTTAGGAAGAGTATAGTCACCATCTCAACCTCAATGCACGGTAACATTTATATTTGCAGATATGTCCCACAGACATGTGAAGAAAGACTTCAACAAATAACTTGAATGCCTTTCTTACAACAGAGTAATGAAGAACTGTATTTAGTCCTACTGAACTGTGTTTAATACCATCAGATCTCAATGAATGATTCGTGAACTGTCTCTCTATAAAGAAAAAGCTGACAGAACATGAATAATGATTCTACCACCAGATTCCTTCGTGTCACTACAGAGGTGAGTGTGTTGAGGCAACGCTATAAGTCATGGAAGCCCAGTATTTGCTGTGTTTTAGTTATGCATGCCAATTTTTCCTTCAGCTGCTTCCCTTATATTTGTTAACAATAATCAGTTTATATTTTCAGTAATATGATTGTTTTAGTTCTGACAGTCTCGTGAGCCTTTTTGAATTTGGATCCTGTAGTTAATCTACATGTCTTATACAAGTAAAATTCAACATTATGGTTGCCCAACTGTTTTAATCTAATTCAAAAGATTGGGATCCCGTAGTCCATATAGTACTGTGATTAAAACAAGATTAGTTTTAATTCGTCTTGACGCAGCCATGTGATGGAAAAGTTACAGTAGCTAGCTTGTGAAACTGCCGCCATGAGATCTTTCCGTCTACATCAGATGACCTAAATTCATGTTAAAGTTTTATAATGTATCTGTAACAAGATATGAAAACTCAGTGGATAAACCGCACTTTCATTTCACTACGATGTGGTATCGTCTATTATAGTATGGTATATGTAGATTTAATGTTCCTACAAAGAAAGACTAGGTAGTTAGTTAAACCAAATTTTAATCGGTTTTGGTTCGCTAATCATGTGTTTTCGGATTCACCTCACACTCAGCAATACCGCTTAATAGTGCTTTAATTCAAATGGAAAATGAAAACACAAGGTTGATGCCGACTGACAGGGTATTTCAAACCCACCATACGTAAAGTTTAATACAAGCATTAAAACTGCACAAATGAGGAAACCAGATTGATTTAATAGACCGGTATCATCTCGTAGCTTGCAGAAATGGAGGGAAATGGCGAGGGGTGGAATCACCCACTCTAATAGAGCATGGATCTAATGAAAAAGCTTGGAGGAAGAACAAGAAGGTGGTATACAGTGTCGCGAAACGGTAGATACAACATTTGGTACAGAAGAAGTTGCTGCTTGACAGTTCAATTAAATGTCTTGCTACTTGTACCACCTGTTTTCTAACTATTGTCTACAATGTCATTACTCATTAGGGCTATACAGATATCTATAAGCCTAGATTATGGCCATGCGTCTCTATCCACAACGTTGTAAGTGCTTCTCTTCAGAGTCTTTGTGATTTGATAAAAAATGGGTGGGTTTTTAGAAATTTGAGGTCAAAGGTTCATTTAGTTTTATTTGAGGTCAGGTTCAAAACCAACAAAAGTGAGACACTGATAAGCACTAAGTTGTGTGCGATGCCAGCGGTGTCATCAAATGAACACAAGTGTAGGCACAAAATTTGCTGAAAGGCAAGTGACACGCTGCTGGCTTGCTGTCCCCAGCTGTGGGCATGGATGCCAATGGTTCACTGGTTCGAATCAGCATTCAAGACCTCACACCTTCCTCTTGTGTTCCTTTGTATTCCTCCCTGTTCTCCCAGGAAGCATAGGCTAAAAAACAGGACGTAAGTCGGTTGGGATAGCGCATCAAGTGTAAGAAATAGTCGATAGGCTCAATGGTGCATATTATATTTATGACCACTTCATAAACAGAGAGGTGAAATAATAGTTTTTGTGGGCCGCCAGCATCATAGCTGGAGGACCACTTTGCAATTCGTTGTGCGTGTGTATGTAGGTGTGTGTGGACTTAAAATGTTAATTTTTTTTTTGATGACCTCATTTGAAAAGTTGAAGTCAATGGAACCAAACTTGTGTCATAGGTGCACCAGGGGAACCCTCATTTGTTGATTGAGGTCAAAGGTCATGCTGCCCAAGGTCAAAGGTCCATGTGCCAAGGTCAAAGGGCATGTGAGGTCAACTTGAAAAATAGCTAAAAATGTAAAATGAACTCAATGAAAAGTTGAAGTTCAACTGGCACCAAACTTGTGTCATAGGTGCACCAAGGATCCCTCATATGTTGATGAGGTCAAAGGTCAGATGCCAAGGTCATGGAGAGCGGCCCACAGCTTATCATCTTTGATGTAGCAAGCGCGAACGCCGAGAACCACGAATTCTAGTTAATACTGTTTGTCATATTTATCCTTAACAGTTTGAACTTTCTGATGTACGGTTCTGTGCAATTTAAACTGTCTTCAGATGTCAAAGATCGTCCTTGACAGGATCATTATTTATTGCTGGGGGTGGGGGACATTAAAAGCCAAGTGTTTAGATGTTTCAATTGGTTAGGACAAAGATGTGACGATGTCGAGTGAAGAAGACTTCCTTGCTAAAGTGCACGGTGTGAGACAAGCCATGGCTATACTTATACAGGATGCAAACAATACTAGAATGGTTTATATCTATGGGCAAAGGCATGATAGCTGATGTACTATACAAGCAAATATGTACGTTATGATAAGGTTCATAACACTATTCTTCATACGGTGATTGATCTTCTATGTACTAATTAATGAATCATTGCCAACTCTAAAGCCAGTCCGACCATGTTTGCATTCACTGAAATGTCATGTGTGAATGACCTCCATAACACTGAGTTTTCTGTTCTAGAAATTCTTAGTTAAAACAATATCTAGAACAGGATTTGAAAAATGTATTTTGATAACATTGTAATCCTACATTAATTCATGAAGTAGGCAGTTTCATGTGGATCCTGGGAAAAGATCATCCAGAAGTTTGTATTTTGTCTCTGCCTCGCATGCCTCGTTTATGCTACCATGTGGCAAGACAGTGACACGATCATTACCAAGCGCCGTGATCGTGCTCCACTTGACAACAGCTGACGGAAAAATTAACCAATCATGGAACTGCCTAAAATCCAGTAAGTGCAGTTGCACAGGACAAATGTCAATTAGGAAAAAAAATAGAAAATAACTCTTGGAGGTTGTCAATATCAAATTATGCAAATTCTTGAACTCCAGATAAAATTTCCAGCTTTAAAATGTTCTAGAACAGTTTCTTTGTATTTTGCATCTTTATCAAAGGATGTGAAGAGTTTGGTGAGACATTTGATGACTGGAGGAAATCTGGAAAAGTCCTGAAAGCTGGAATGATATAGAAGTAGAACTCAAAAAGAGGGAGAGGGGTAAGCAAACTAACCACTGTTGTCTCTTCTTAATTCAGTTAATAGAAGTAATTAACCTTGGGTCTGCGAGTGCAGAATATTTAACCACATCAAAAGGCTTATTGTGTGAAATTAAACCCTACAAGAGCGTTATCTGCTGGGTGAATGTGATGCGTGTGATGTCAATTATCATTAATTTTAACTATTCCAACAAAAATGACAATAACCCATGAACTTCAAACTTGGTAGGGCGGTAGACCTAGATAACATCTGGTGTTGTATAATTTGCATACAGATATTAGCATGTAGTACATATATCAAATTTGGCATATGAACAAAAGAATTAAATTAATCTGTTGTACCAACAAAAAACAACCAAATATGGGGAGAAACAAAACTATATTTATGAGGTATAATAAAACAAATGACAATGGGGCGCCCGCAGGCGGTGTCCCATCTATCTGTAATGGCGTTTGGGGCAAGACTCCCTATATAATGTTGCTGTGGGGGTCGCCACTCCTCCCGACACAGCGAGTCTGTTTTGCATACAGCAAGTGCCGGTACAAATTTTTGTGTCGCCTGCGCCAAGGACAGGAAAGGACAAAATAGGGATCACTTTGTCCACGGTTGTTGTTGTAGTATGTTGTTGATATGTCTGTTGTGATGTTGTTGGAAAAAGGGTTAACATTTGCATGTAATATACACATACTTTGATGGATTAAACGCAAACTTGGGTCACAGGATGCAACCCCCCATGGCTCCCACCACTGTGATGAGGTCAAGGAACATGCCAAGCGTCAAAGGTCAGTGAGGTCCAGTTGTAAAATAGGCCTGAAAATGTAAAATTGACATTCCATATAAAAGTTGAAGTGCAATTGGAAACAAACTTGATCATAGGGCACATGGGATACCTCATTTGGTGATGAGGTCAAAGGTCCCATGCCAAGGTCAAAGGTCATGTGAGGTCAAGTTGTAAATTGGCTGAAAATGTAAAATTGACCTCATATGCAAAAGTTGAAGTTCAAGTGGAACCAAACTTGAATCATAGGGGATCCCTATGTGTTGCTGAGGTCAAAGCGTCACATATCAAGGTCAAATGTCATGTTAGGCTATTATTCACTAACCGCGACGGCAGGGGACACAGGCGGTCCGAGGACCGATGTACTTTTTACACTGGGTGGAGAGAGGCAAGCGAGGTAAAGAGCTTTGCCCAAGTGCCAACACATTGGCGGGAGAGCGGGCTCGAACCCCCAACCTTATGCTTATGAGGCGAGCGCTGATCCACTGCCAAATAAACAAATACTACATGCTTATATTGGAGAACTGTGACAAACTATTTTCCCCTCAGTACGGCCTATATGGCAAGCGGGACGAGGGAGGTGAAAATCACAAAAGAGGCAATGGTCCCCCACCACATCAAAATTTTGTGAGAAATTAATAAAAACAAACACAATAATATTAGTTTTGTGTGAAATCTGCAATAATTTCCATATGTAGAAAATGATTTTTGACCTAATTTGCATGCAATTTGCATAAAAGGGGGTTCCAGAGGTAGTTGGGCTTTTTCTTCTGTTAACAGTAAATGCGGAAAGCTATGACATGCGGTTTTTTGCAAAGTTAGGAATGTGTTACTCTATAACAAAAGTAGAAAGTTTTCAAAGTTTAGTTAATAAAGGTGGTAAAAATTTGTATTTTTCATGCAAAAAATACGTTTTTAAGCAGTTTTGTGAGTTCGGTTAATTTTCTTGCTTTACCATAAATAAACCCTTTGCCCATTTATTTTAGGTTCAAACAAAAACCACGTTTATGAACAGTCTACACGGCAATTTGAGCACGAGGAAACAACACGGTTTTCAAGTAATCAACAAATTCTACGTTTCCTGTTTCTCTCATTTGTGTAGTAAAATACTAGCCAGGGCTGCTGATGTTCGAACTAGTACACTGTATTATTTCTGTCACGCTATTACATAACAGGACAATTTCACGCCATTATCAGAATTACCCACAAATGGTCTTCATTGTCTGTCGCAAGCATGTTTCTATGATAAAGAACTTTTAAGTCCTCTATATTTTTTTTTTTCTTATTATGTCTTTCCCAAATTTTCACCATAGTCATCTGAATTG
>JAMKCH010043337.1:0-30430 GCA_023653785.1 Ophioderma brevispina
TGCTTGTATGACAACTTTTAAACATCAGACAATGTTCAAGATCTTTTGCAAGTCAGGCTACATGGTTTTATGAAGCTGAAGAAAAAAACACTATTATATAGAGTTCAAAAATGGGACTTGCCCATAATTTTGTATTTTTGTTAATACAACTAGCATTATTAAAATAAATCCAGATCTGTGTTGTTTTACTTGTGACAGAAACAAGTCTACAGTGGTATATTGATTAATAAAGTTGCTAATGACCTGCTATTAATTCTGTTGTGTTTTGATTGTACATAAAAAAATCATTAATTGCATGTATAAATCTTTATATGTTCAGTAGCAATATGTTTATTTATTATATATTAAAATCTCAAGATTAAAGAAGGAGCTTGTTCATTTTACGCCATCGGGCATACCCGATGCCCCAAAACAACTAGAATTTCGCGGTTCTCGGCTTTCGCGGTTTGCGGCGGGTGCCAAGGTTAGGGTTGTTTGGTTCCGTGCGGAACCTTATCAGACGTAACCTGTAGCATTATTAAACTTTGTCACCACCTTAGGGTCCCTGTCTGACTACCGACCACAGGGCCCTTTGTAACTATACAAGGGCCCTTTAACTAGCTGCCCCAAAGTCCAAAGGTCTTTTCTTCATTTCGAACTATCCAAGACCCCTTCCACAACTGTCTGGGAGCCCTCCCCAGCTGTCACAGAGCGTCCTTCCCAACTAACACAGATCCCCCTTCTCATCTACCAAGAGTGGCCCTTTCCCAACTAACCCAGGTTCCTCCTTCCAACTACACCAGGGCACATTTCTACATTACCTCCACACCTTATCCTTTTTTAGGACAATTCCCAACTACCCATCCCAACTACCCATGGTCCTTTTTTGGTATTACAATTGATTCCGTCATGCGCTATATGATATTGGGCAGAAGTGCTTGACGGAATATAAATGGCAATACCTCATTTGCATACCATGCAACCTCTACCAGATTTCCTTCTCAGCCTTTCAGAGTTCCATTTCCCAACTACCCCGGGGGTTCTCTTTCCAACAACGCCAGGGTTCCCCATTGTACAAGAGTGTTTGCCAATCACCCCTTCCACCAACACAACCCATCCAATTCAGGTTCTCATTTTCACCAAATTGAAAAATGAAAAAAAAAATTAACTTGAAAAAAAATATTTTTTAATTATTTTTATAAAACTGAGTGTATATTTTGTTTTTTTGATCATTTTCTCCACCTTTTTCCCTTTTTTATTATATTTGTTAAATCTTATTTTATTTTGGGTCACTATTTGTCACATTTCTATTTTTTATTTTTATAATTGTTAAAAAAACATTTTTATTCGTATTTTCTTTTTTTAATGTATTTGTCATTTTTTTTTCATTTTTAATATTCGGGTTTTATTTCTTTCAATTAATTTGTATTAATTTTTAGTTTTAATATTTTGTCATATTTTGCTCATTTTAAATGCTTATTTTATTGTTGCATTAATTTTTGTTCGTATTCGATATTTTGATTATTTCTTAATTTTTTATGAAACTTTTAATTACTAACGTTGTTCGTATTTATGCTCAAGTTTCATTATTTATTATTGCTGTTTTTGTTTTAATTAGTATTTTAATAATACCACGCCACATCTTTCCTGAACAAACTCCTTGCTTTCATATTTTAACAACGTGTATTTTTGTGTATTTTAGTTGCATTTTGTTATTATTTTTTACATTTATTTTTTTTTATTAACTTTTGTTATTAGGCCAATGGAATTGGATATTTAGTTTCCAGTTACCCGCACACCCCGAATTTTCATTTTTGTCAAAACTTTCATTATTTTGGTTAAGTCATATTTCGGCAAATCTTAAATACAGATCATAACTTTCAGCTTCTCATAATATCAGGCATGCCGTTCTGATCATTTTAACATATGTTTGTGGCTGAGGGGGTTTACTTAGTGGTTAATAATGAAAATTTTAGATTTCCCTACCAATGCTCCTGATCATACTCTGCGATCGAGCTTACAATATTCATCTTGAAAAATTGTTGATTTTTTTGAAGGAAATATTACTTAAAAGTATCTAACTGTTATAAAGTCTGATGTTAGATATATGAATTTAGGTTTAGACACCATCTTATACCAATGACGTACACATTTGAAATCTTGAAAATAATGAATAATGAAATAGTGACCTCCTCCTTTTTTTTCGAACAGTCAACCGGAAACTAACAATCCAATTCCATTGGCCTTAATAATTTTTGTTTTTATTTAATCTGCTTATATTATTTTATGTATTTTTAATTAATTTTAATTTAATATTGTTTTTCTTTTAAATTCTTATTTGTTTCCGTCTTTTCTTTTTTATTTGTCTTTTAGCGTTTTCTTTTTTCACTCATTGTTCAATTGTTAATTCTTTTGAATTTTTATTTTGTATTTTATTTATATTTAAATTTATTTTCTTTTGTTTCCATTGTAATTTGTTTTATTATTATTAGTTTATCAACTTATCTTTATTTTTTATTATTTTAAAGATTTTATTTTTATTAGTTCATTTTTATTTTACTACATTGTTTATTGGTGTATTTCATTTAGTTGCATTTGTTATCTATTTGTACATTTATTTTGTTCATTAACTTTTGTTATTAATAATTGCTATATTATTTATTGTATTTTTAATTTTAAGTTAATATTGTTTATTGTCTTTAAAATCTTATTTGATTTGTTTTGTCTGTTTATTTGTGATTAGAATTTTCTTTTTTCACTCCTTGTTCAATTGTTATTCTTTTGAATTTTTTATTTGTATTTTTTTATGTGTAAAATTTGTGTTTTTTGTTTCATTGTATAATTTTGTGTTATTATATTATTTTTCATTTTGGCTACTTATACCCAACTCGTGATCAATTTAAGCTGTGTAGGTTGTTTTAAAAAAGAAAAAGGGGGAAACATGGAGAAAAAAAAGCAAAAAACGGCAAATCTTCCTGTAACAAACAGCCACTCAACAGAACAAAAACTAAATAACATCAATGAAAAATCAAACTTCTTGACCGATTTCGAACCTGGACCAACGGGGGAAATAAAACATATGTGGCAGTCCCTTAGACCGCTGCGCCCACTTAGGAACTGCTATATAATGTGTATGTAAACTGCTAATTGTCACAAGGTGATGGAAGACGATCGAGGTCACAACTTGAAATGACCCACGATGGCGTCTTACGTTCAGTATACCATATAACAGGTTTTGATATAATTCCTTAATTTCGCAAGTGAAAAATGGAGAACTTCTTCTTGATTTTAAATCTCTGACGAAAAAAAAAAATTTAGGTATCGGGTAATCTCGAGCCCAACTCCTCATATATGTTCCACAATATTTGGAACATCCGATATGTAACATATATCGTGATGTTACGTAGAAATCCCTAATTTGCACGTTTCCCTACGGCGGTCCGGAAAGGGTGTAGGCTGTGTCACAGAACTGCGAAAAGCATATCTAAATTGTAATGTGCGAGCGATTAACGTGATAGTCCCGTACTAGCGAATGCATGCCAAATGAAACTAAATCTCCAAATATCTCTGGAAACGAAAAGGGGGGTTCTATGGGAGATTTTTGCATCAGAGGGGCCATTACTACTGGTTTTGTTTTGATATGTATGTAATTGGGTCTGAACCCATAGAACCCTAGCGAGACAATTGAACGTTTGTAGGGTACTTCGGTGCTCGCAAACAGGGAAAAAAATAACACACATCGCTACGGGCCGATACCTTTTTCCCACAATCCTTTCGGTATTATTCCCGTCGTGAGAATTTTCAAACGCTGTCATTACGCCATCTTTTTTTTCATTTAAAAACAGGATAATACGTACTTACCGGTCCGCCGGAACAGTTTCCAAAGCCAAGATAATAGGTGCGCCCGTAGGCGACCCTAAAAATAATCTCAAAAAAAACAAATGCAAATTGGGTGCATTTTTGACCCAAAACAGAAATGCCCTCAATCCCATGATAATTCCAACAATTCTGGTCAAAAAAATTAAATATCAAAACACAGGCAATCTTTAATTGTCAAGTGCCAATATGCACCCGGCATTTTGGACCCATGAATCTTCGTTCGTGGGGGTCTTAGTAGTGGGTTTTTAAGCCAAGGTTTGGTACTGCATGTTTTTCTTATATCGTATTGTCTGGAAATGTCGATGTGTGTTTGGATGATGTGGGAAATAATGCAGCGTTTTCGGGTTGGCGATAAAAAGGTTGTGAAAGCCAAGTTTAGGTTAAACAAACAAAGTGGTTGAATTTGGTTGTGAGTGTAATACAGCTTCCGTTTGGATGTGTGTATTATAAATGGGGTGGAAGAAATTGAGAATAGCAAATTCGATCCCCTTATCACTTGTACTAGCTGCTATGTTGTATAAAATAGCCTTGATGCATTTGCAGCCTAATGTTTGGTGTCACTCACGGGTCCTTGCAAGTCCTTGCAAATTATGTAGTTACACTAGCGAAATGTAGGGTCACAGACTTCACTCACTCAACCTCTGGAAGAGGGAATATTTGAACTAACTATTTTTAACATATCTTATTTAAAAATTTCAAGTAGGCCTTCTTAAAAACCATAATGTTAACTTAAAATATTTTTAAATTTAATCAGATCGCATTATTAGAACTCAAGCTTTAGCTATTTACCACAATCAATTCCCCACATTCTATGTGAAAATTAAAGGCTGACAAAAAAATTGTAAATGTGTGGGTTGGAGAGGAAAACAAGGACAAAATGAAATTGATCTTATAATATACTGCTAATTCAAATTTATTAACAGTTACATTGATCTAGAGAGAGGCCAATTCCAAAAGCGGGTAATCACTTGGCAGTAAAATTTTCATATGTTTATTAGCTGAAATGATATTTATTTTAACTTAATTAGCACTCTCCAATTCAAAGTTTGGGTTGTCCTTGATGTGGACCATGGCTATATGGGTGTAGTTAACCTGGGACAAATATCTCATCCCAGAGTAAACTTCAGTATTAACTTGACCCTGGGACTTGACCATATGGTTTCAACTGTAGAATTTAAATAGCAGTGGTGATTATATATATTTCAAGTCATTTTATCTTTAAGGACTCTTTGTTGTGGGAGTAGTGAGATTAGCTGAACAACAATGCTTTAGCCAGGAAAAAAAAGTATGTAGGGCCTACCTTTCCTCAACAACCATTTGGATCATGTAGAAACATAATTTGTTTTGAAAACATATAAATATAACAATAGTGCGGGGTGTCCACCTTTTGACGAAAGGGGCCGATTGGTTAATCACAAGCTACTGCGGGCTGCAAACAAGTAATCGGGGGCTCTCAAATTTGATTTATGACGTGCCTACAAAATTCTGGAAGTATAGGACCCATATCTATACCATATTTGCAAAAAAAAGGGGACCCATAACAATACCAGAGATGCAGGATTTAGGTCAAATTTAACACTAATTCACATTTTGTTGATCGTTTTAGCAAATTTTGAAAAAATGTTGGCTTCAGTTGAAGAAATTGGATTAATTTTCCCCCCCATTTAAGAATTTTGTTTCAGACTGATGAATTGGACTAATTTCAAACATTGCCGTAAAAGTTGGTTTTGTCATGATGAGAAATTGAATAATTCAAATGTCTCCTTTTAATCTATTATTTAAGATATTATGCATTTTATTTTTTGGGGGGGGGGGGGGGAAGTACCACGTCTGGGCTGCATGAGAACTTCTTAGCGGGCCGCCAATGGCCCGCGGGCCCGCAGGTTGGACACCCCTGAAAAGTGAAACTCCCGGTATATCTATGTCACAAAAAGTATGACAGGCCCTTAGCTATTTTAAAGATTTTCTTATTGAGTGTGGAAAATCTTCGTCTTCTTTTCTATCGTGTCCAAAAACACTGTGGTCTCAAATATAATTCCAGCCGGAGATGGGCACAACGCCGGCTGCCCACTGAACCCCGCAAGGTCCACGTTTGGGCACCGCTGCCAGCAGTGGGCAGAACCAAGAGGTTCCCACCGTCGCGGTGCTCCAACAACCAAAAAACCCCAAGGTAGTATCCCGGGTCTGCTCCAGACAGCCCCACCCCCGCAAGGAAAACCCCAGATCGCAGCTCTGGTTCCCAATCCACGGAGGCACGCCATTCAGCCCACGAGGAGTCAGTGGCAGGTGGGGAGACGCCCCCAGGACCAATACCGACAAGATGATGCTACATGGCTGATGGCAAGTACCTCTTTCCCCAAGACGACCCCCCCACCTCCCAGAGAGATTTCAAGAGGCCGACTTGCCTAAGAAACTCTCTCCAGATCCAAGGCGGCTGGCAGCAGGCATCGTACAGACATGAGGGTGTTGCCCCAAATTGGGACCACACGGCAGCCACGCTCCCGCAAGCCCGCCACGCCCACGACGGAAGTACGGGTGGAGCAATTCCTGACAGGAGCACAAGTTTTCGTTGGTGCTGGACGGAGGCATCCCGCGACAAGCCGGCAGAGGCATTAACGCCGGATCAAGCCTCCCCGGAATGGGACGAGCCCTTCCCATACAGAGCAAGCACACTCTGCACACGAGTACCACAGGGCAAGCGCCGTCGATCCCAGGGCAAGCGGGCGAAGGCCACCCCACCCGGTGCCAGCGAGTTTGCCCAAGATGCCACTGCGTGAACATACTTCACTCTTGTCTTCTCAATGTGGGTCCTAAGAGAGAGTGCGTCCAAGGTGACTCCTAGGTAGACAGGTTATCACAGTGCCCCAGGGAGTTCCCAGAACAGTAACTTTAAGCTGAAATTTTACTTCACGGTTGCGTAGAGATGGAAAGCACACACCTGCGTCCCAGAGGGACCCGCACGCAGGCGGCCCTCCTCACAATAAGGAGCGAGAGCATCAAAGCCCCGGTGAGTCTCTCTTCAACAAACTGTGAAGTCGGCATCTTGTGCGCTAATTCCAAGATCGTCTGCACAAACAAAAGCAGGTTCCCGCACTCCCAGGTTGGTCGCCGGCACACATGTCGAACAGGAGAGGTGCACGCACACTCCCAGTGGAAGACCCGAGGCCCACGGGCCATGGCTCTTCCCCGCCCCGACGAACAAAAGAACATCCGGTAGCAGCAATCAAGGATAAGCTCGCAGTCAACGGATGTCCGGCACTTTCCCGGATCTTATGGAGTAGCATCTGTGACCAACAGTGTCGTATGCTGCCGAGAGGTCAACAAATAAGATTTTGTAAAAGACAGTGATAATAGTTTAATAGAGAGTCAGTTGTCTTTCACACTATATTTATAGTCATACAAATAGGAAACAAAATTTCTCCTACCTATTCGATTTTCACTTGTTCTTGGAGAAGTTGCAATGGAACTGTGTGAATGTTTTTGTACCCAACTTGTATGTCCTGGCATGTAGAGACCAATGTTACCATTTTACAAAAGCCAAATTCTGTTTTGTATTCCCTGTACAAAAACCGATTTTCACCTGCTTTTGGTAACATGAAAAAATCAATGAAAATGATATTATTACAGTTACATACCTGTGTGAGATTATCAATCATTGAGTCATGGAGTGTTCACAAAATGTTGACATTCCATGCCCGACTCATTCGTTGTTCACTAAGCATCTCGAGATTACAACAAACAATTTTAAAGAACAACTGGCATGTGAAGCTAAGACGTGCCTTAAGGTTGTAATCATGGCACTACTATATTTGTCATGCCTAAGAGGGCCCTTTTTTTGAGACAGGCGTAGATATGCTTGTATCATAAGCAAGGGTTTTTTAACTGCAATCTTTGATGCCTCTCGTTGTTTAAAGGGAATGGATTTTCGCATCATTTGAGGGAAGACGCGCCTTCAAGGGTTAAGCTTACCAAATTAAAGGGGGCATTATGCAAGTTAATTAATGGAGTTTGATGATTTATGTTTTTTAGAGTTTTTGTTATTATGTGGGTGGAGATATGGTTGAACTTCATCAATGAGTTGTTTTTGCTGGTCGGTACGACCAGCCAGTAAGAGCAAATCCAGTAACTGACTGGACTGATGACTCTAGTGCCGTTATGACAGTGTTGCCAATGCCGATTTTTTTTACGTCCACCAATTCAAAGAAACACATTATTACCTCAGCTGGTCGGGGTCCGTGCGTGAAGAGGGCAAGGTAAAAGGATTTTTACGGCTTACATAATCGTTTTACTATTATAAACAATACAAGAGTAAGCTAGTCTTAAATTACATTACAAACCGTCAAGGACCAAGCACCCACTTTGAATTTTCGAAGAAAGAGTATTAAAGTTCGAATTATAGTCAATCTTGGCATCATAATTGTGTCAGTTGGGGCGTCATTGGGTTGCATTTTTGCAACACTGTCAACCCAACCCTGAATGACCTCGTGATATGCTAAGTTCCTTGAAAATCATGAACAAAGATGGCCATTGTAGCAAGTCCGAAAAAGTGAACGCGGCTGTTTTGCGAAAAACGGGAGAAAAAAGAATAGAAACATGGACGGCGGAGTAGATGAAAATGACTGCAGCTGTGATAACGAGAGAACGAAAAGGAATGAAATAAACAGTCTTTTTCAAGACAATTCTGTGACGTCAAAGGTGATTGATGAGAGGAGTGATTAACATTGAACCAAAAATCGCTGTGGAATGTGGATATAATACATGGCACGTTAGGAGCCAGACAAGCCGTAGTAATGATGAATATTCGCCGGTAGCGATTTTTCATCGTATGTACTGGCCTTGGTTTCACCTGACAGGGTGGTTGTAATACCTATTAAAATCATGTAATGTTCCGTTGCGGCATGCCTAACAATACAAAACAACCAGTTAGTTTCCAACTACCAGCAGTGTCACCGTGCAGGGGTACGTAATTGGACATGTATGGGTCACACAAGTGTTGCTGAATGCACATTATATAAGGCGTTAGGTCTATTTTGTTTTCTTCATGTCTTTTTTTATCAGATGCATGGGTTGTGTTGAAATTGGTCAGCCGTTATACCGAGGTCAAAAAAAAAAATCACACTCAAAGTCAATACATCATGAAGCCTCACAATTACATAGACATGCTATATACCACACAATACAGAAAAACCCCAGTTAGTGATAGTGATTCTTTGATGGATAAATTGATCAATTATAGGGTTATTTGTAATTAAAGGAGCATGAATTTATATTAAGGGCACTCTAAGATCAATTCATTGACCACTTAAGGGGCATTCTTTGATACAAAAAGAGAGGCATCTTCTGCCAGTTAACGGTATATAGACCGGTGTCCTCTGCTCGCATGCCTAGGTGACCCTGTAACTGTCTGTTATGATTAGCTTTGTTGAGGTTTTGTTCCAACAGTCCACTTAGCTTCAAAGTGCCTTTCGATGCCGGCAACTGGCTTTCGAAACTATATAATAAAAAGTCAAATGTGATGTCTTCTTTGATTATTTAATGGATTTAAAAGGGCATTCTTTGATTTACCAATTGAAAAGGCCATTTGCTAATTAAAGAGACAATCCTTATTTTCCCAATTAAAGCCGGCCACTCTGAGATCAATTCATTAACCAATTAAAGGGGCATTCGGTACTTACAAGTAAAGAAGATTCTTTGATTGGATGTTAAAGGCTATATGACCTAGTCCTATGATCAGTTTTCTAGGCGACCTTCTAACTGTGTTGAGGGTGGTGTCAACCTTCCCACTAATAGCTTCAAGTGCCTTCCTATGAGGCAGACTGGCAATGGACTATTATATAATCTAATCAATTATTATGCATGTGTGGTTGCAATACCACAGTGCGTTTAGCGCGTACCGCCCAACATTGCACAATACCAAATATACTTGGGTCATGCGAATCGTCAGAAAAATACTGTTTTTTATTAGTTTGGAAGCCATTTTAAAAAAACTATTTGTACAAGTCAGCTTCTTCTTCATAAGAATAATATGGATGTAGAAATATCGCCCTCGTTTCTGTATCACCCGTCAAGCCATCCATATTATATAATTATGTGTGTCTCATGATAGTGGATAAAGGGGCATTCTGTTCAAAGCTTGGGGGTCAAATTTAGGTCAAATTTGAAAAAGGCTCAAAAATCAGCAACTAACTAAGTAATCTTTTGGATCACAAAATGTACTGCATAATGAAATGCTTGATGGGGTCCACATACCAACACTCCCTCATCACCAACGGATTTCAAATCCGCAAATAAAAACAATTTAGGATTTAGGATCATTTCACTTGTAAGTGTGAATGCCTTACCAATTTTGATATTTAAGGTGTCATTTTAAAGCTTGAAAAATGATCACATAAGAAAGACAAAATTTCAAAAATCAGTCACGGCAAAGTGCACCCTTTTGATGTGGACCATCAAATAGTGGAGGGGCCTATGTAAAATTTGGTGAAGTTATGTAATTGTGCAACCACTATAAACGTATACTATGGGTCTGACATTCAGAACATCTATGTTGCCCATTTTTTTGTTGACCTTATGTGACTTGAAACAAGGTCAAAGGTCAAAATGGTCATACATCGTCTCCAAAAGGTATATCGGACATGGTACCAAATGTGGCAAATTTCACAAGGAATATTGCATATGATATTATTCTGTTATTCGACCTTTCGTTTTCTTGTACTATGCAAATAACCTAATGAGAGACAATAATTATGCATTATAAAATTGCTTTATGCAGGCCCATTCCTGCCAAGCAAGATTTAGGCCTCAGTTCTTGCACAATGTAGTCATCTGCAAACACTCTACTCTGCTTAATTGTAGAATGACCTTACACAATCCCCTTATTTTTGCTATTGCTAATATACCCATGGGCAACATAGGTAAAGCAGTGTTTGTAAAATGTGCAAGGGAAGAGAAAATTGATCGATGTATGTAGGTCTATATCAATCTGAAGAACGAATAGTCTTATTATACCGTGAAATAACCACGATGCGAACTTCAGAGACAAAAGTATGGATACTATTATCTTAGTCTTCAGTTTCAGGTTTGGTGTGGGTAAGGACGTGGTCCCCGGACGTAGAAAAATACCCATTAGCTACACCATGCAAATGTTGGGCCAAAGTTAATGCAAATTTATTTGCCTTTTTTCCTCACAGTGGACCCCAATTTTATTCATCTTGAGAAAAATTTGACTAATTTTCCCAACAAATTTTAGAAAAAAATGGTTTCCAATTGAGATATATTGAAAAACGGACCCATTGTCATATACCGAACTTGGCATGAAAAAAGAGTCATTGATATACCAGAAGGCTAACTAAAAATGAGGACTGATGTCTGTGGCCAGTCCTGTATGGTCATTTGTGTTGAGAATCCCCCCTCAATTACCCAACCCCAGATCAAGCTGATATTAACTGGACCATTTGTTGGTACAACCAAAAATTAGTACACAGTTTGTAAAAAAGTGCAAGACAAAATTGTGATTATCTTCATTGTATGATCTGTATCCTTTTAACCCATAGACCCTGAATAGTCTATAGGCTTAACGAAGATTAAGTTAGAGTCATCCCCCATTATAGTGCTATTAAGGCCTGCTTACGTAAATAAATGTGTTACACAGTTAGTAAAAATGTTCCACACAAAATTGTGATTTTTTTCCCTTAAAAAAAAGTTCAGAACATGGAAACATTGTTACTGCTGTCCACGGCGGGCTGCTGTCACTTAGCCCATAGATTGTGATATTATATTCTTTTTCAACTAATACGTTCACAAATCTTAAAGTGTTTCTAGAAACAATCCTCGGTTATCTCAATTTAGTCTTTCTTGATGAACTTGTGTTCATTGAACATTGATAATTATTTCCATGGTCCTTAGTGTATAGAGTGTGTTGCCAATTAATCAGGGCCAATAGCCCCATAAGTAATGATCTATTGTTAAATACAGAATAATTCAAAAATCATACCCTAAGCTTACGAGTTTTGTTCATGAATGGGGGCACTGGCATATGGGATGGGGAATATCCCGAGGTCAGCAGCAGGTCACATCGGCCACCCCCCCCCACACACACACAAATCCCACAAAAAGGGCAAAAGGTCCCTTATGTGTTGATTTGTCATAAAAATGGTCCAAGTGTAGAAGTTTGGACAAGAAGTCCACTTTTTGTGATGAGGATGTTCAAAGGGCCATTTTTAGGGGGGGTTGGGATTCGGCTTTTTACCGAAAAGGCAACATTTCAAAGTCCGCACCCCCTAACACGGAAGTTAAAAACTACCGTAATCAAGTACAAGTAATTTGAATGGTCTAAAAGGCACCCCTAAACAAGTATGGTAAGTTGTACTATCATACCCTTAATTAATAAGTATTGGCAATATTGACCCCAAGCAAGTAGAAATTTGTGTCTTGTAGGCTATACTGAATAGCTCATTTACACAAAATGAGCCGTATACGATAAAAGTCGAAATTTCCAAATCGTACACTAATGTAAGTTCACGTCCGGTTCAAGTGTGAAACGTACACCTTTTTTTCAAGATTTCAGTGGTTTTGCCTACCTTTTACGATGTATCGTGCCACAAGCTTGAAAAATATACCCTTTTTAAGTGTTTTCTTGGGTCTCACGTATGATATCCCCTTATCAATGAACAGTGACCACCCCCCGGGCCCTGGTGGGAAAGAAATAATTAAACAAGTATTTGAAAAAACTGTGCCGAGTCGCCATAGAACTAAAAATTAAAAATGCAAAACATATTTTTATTGTCAAAAAAAAGTACACAATATCAAGACTATTTTTTTTTGACACTGTACAGCAACAACTGGCAAAGAGGTGATTTTGCCAAGTGAAAAAAACATTGATAACCATGAGTTTTTTTTTTGCCTGAAGCAAAAACTTGCGAAAAATGTATGACAGGATTCCCTTGGAGGAACGTGGTTGAATGTGTCATTTTTCATTTCATTTATTTACCATGATTCGATCAAATAGCAAAATAGACAGTAACAATGGAAGGCTCACCAAGCACTCTAACGTCTTGACCAAAGCCGAGCAAGTTCAAACAAGTATGGCCACCCTAATTACTTAAAGGGATCGCAGCGATAATTGCGAGAGAATCGAAAAAAATGTGTAAATGATTTGTTTTACTTATAAATCAGGGATAAGTGTGTACAATCTCATATAACTGCTTTTTTAAAATGTATAAACAACACCCAATAGTGGGAAAAAATGAAGTATTTGAGAAATTGGTCATACCGTCCTCCCGCAAAAAGACATAACGTACGTCTCAAATCTACAATAACGCTGTTGTGTTTACACTAGCCCAAACTAAACAAAGATCAATAATTATAATGTTTGTGTTTGAGGTCAAACTGTATTGATCATGGTGCAACAATATTATGCCCTCAAATCTAGGATATTCACCAAGAGAGGCTTTTTTGATCCTCAAGTCGGAATTTTGATCCGCACATATAGAATTAAAGAATCAGATAAAAAGTACTGAATTGTACGTCTTTACTACACGGATTTCAGTCAACCACTTGCAGGTTATGTTTGCATATCCTGCAGTACCAAAACAAAAATATGAATTTTTGGGGGGATTATTTTTTTTGTGATGTTTCGGATTAGCAATCGCTGCTAATTTCCCTTAAGTTACGGTGCAAAGGACAATGCCAATAAACAAAGACAACATGAAGTGTATAAACAAGACACGACATGTGAGACAGACATGTTGGCTATGGCAATTGGCTATAATATGGACACCAGACCAGTGCACTGACACGTTTACTATGCAGGAAGAAGACACACATAAATGGGGAAAAAACGAAAGGATCAATATGTAGACTGAGCAGGACGACCAACCACCAAGTTCCACCGAGTCAAAGCGAGAATTATACTGTGATTCATCAGAAAAAAACACGCATTTGGAAAACCATGAATAACCACCACGCCTAAAAACCTCTGATGGCAATATTTACCAACACAGTGAAATGTCCCGTAATGCCAAAAGAATAATCGACAATCGAACGCCGAATGCTCAAACAAGATACAGACCACTGACCAGTACTACAGTAACAAATCCTAAGAGTAAAGTGATAAGAAATAGGATTATTACATGCACATGATTAATGGAAACAGAGATGCAAATAGGGGCATCAATATCATTCCACAAGATAGTAATTAGTATTGAGGCTGCAAACACATCTATAGACTATTCTACACTGGGTATAATTTTAAACAATGAACATAGTAGTTACAGCTGGTTAGGTCAATATAGGAGCTAAGTGTAGAATTGATGCACATTGTGGTAAAAGCATGACAAACTTCTACAGATGTAAAGTGGAAATAGTACAACAATTTAACATATGGTACAATTGTACCTCCTCCCAATATGGCGACAGAGGTCAATTGAACTTTTACACCATTTCACTCATTTTGACACGAATCGCAATGTATTAACACATTATTATGGTCAGTCATCAAAAACGAGCTTGTAATTTCTGTTAGAGGGTATATATGAACACTTAAAGGTTTCACAGCATTGAAAAGGGCATATCCATAAATAATTTGCACAAAAAAAAAGAAAAATTAAAAAATTACAATTTGCAATGGAATTCAAATCAGCAATTAAAGAAACGCGTATTTATTAATGAGTTGACCTAAAGTCATGAAACCTCATGTTATTGAATTTATTACACACACACACCACAGAGAGAGAGGAGAGAGAGAGCAATAGAAATGAGAGACAGAGAATAAAAGGGGGTAGAGAGGTGATATGGGAAAAGAGAGAGATTTGATAGCCGTGTACTCCAATTTTGGGTGCACTGGTAATTAGTTCAAGGTCTGTTGCAGCATCAGCAAGAAGACCGAGTAAGGCAATCTCATCAATTCTAGATCTAGGTTTGTGATAATTTCATGGTCGTAGATAGAAACCTTCCCCAGAAGGTAGGCCACTAGGAAAATGAGCCAAAAACATCACCGGTAGTCACTGTTTTATCGAATTAACTAGAAATGGTATACCAGCAATGGGTATGAATGAACTGCTAGAGTTGGCATACAGCATTTGGATAGCATTGGACCATGATATTAAATTGCTATAAGGACACACAATTGAGAAAACGAGACATCATGGATGGAGCCGAATGCCCGTTTAAAGTGAAAAAAGGTGACAATCAACTGATCAAGGGGAGTTGATATTCTTTTAAAAACCCTCCATGATTTCTCTCAGGATGTGGATCTGCTGCGTAGAGCTGCAGCCTGGCTGAAAACCTTCATGTTGTTACATGGCCGAATTCGGTTCAAAAGCATTTCTGTTTTAAACCCTTGGCAGCGATGGACATCAGAGATCGATTCCCTGTAGTGTCATTAGAATAGGTCAACTCTTTTGGCAGTGGAATAATAACATTTGTGATCCTTTGAGGGGAGTCATAGATGTCTAGAATCATCCCAGATTTCACCCATGCCAAGAAGTAATGTGAATTATAGTAAACTATTGGGCTCACTGCTTTTAGGGCTATAGTAATGAGTCCAATGTCTCTAAACAATCAGAAACCGATTGGGAGATGCGCGTGATTGGCAAGAGGCACACAGGCCAGCCCCGTGCGATGCCCTGACAAGGCAGAGGGATCAGCTGATGTATTGCAGATATGCTTTTCCAATTTCAGGAGATCAATGTCATAAACAACACATCTGTGACGTCACCGATTTTTTTCGCTCCATTATTTGCACGAATGGAGCGAAAAGACAATAAAACGACATTCGTAACTCAGAAAAAGGACTGCTTCGACCGAGTTTTACGAATTGGAGTGTGATTGGATACATCGCTCCATTAGCGCAAACAAGGCAGGAAAAACAATACAAGCAGGTAAAAATATGGGAACAATTTAGAAATATATTTGCGTTTGATAAAATCACATGAAAATAACGATATCATTACCAACGAGTTAATTTGTGGTTCGTTCCTTTTTAGTTGTGTTGTTGTTTATTTTTTTCTCGTTTAAGTTAGGAACTCACAAGGAATGTCGTACTTTTTATATTTTGTATGACTTGGAGTATTTCAATAATTTTTCAAAATATATAAATTCTTTGGGTTTGAGAGTAATGTTTGAAATTGACTTATTTGATCTTATATTCATTGCATGGTTGATCTACGTTTATTTCATTTAGGTCCTTCAACTTTTGTTTTACTCGTGTACTTAGGCCTAGAATATTGTTGTCAGTATTGTTTTTTTAATTTGTCAAATTAACCGGAAACTGCTGGGCTCTGATCTTTTGGCGTTTCTTTAATGTATTTATTTTTCTCTGTTTATTTGATTTAAGCTTCATATTAATCAAGTATTTCTATTGTAAAAAGTTGTGTAAAGTATATGCATGAATTCAGTTTGTTCATGTGAAATTATGCGACCGATAAAAATTCATTTTTATTTTAAAGACAAGAGGGACATTCTAGGAGCAGTCCCACCCATTTTTTCGAGCCGAAGTTTTGCATTATTTTGAAAATGCATATCACATATTCGATCACACATGAAGTGAATAATTAAGCTGAATACACGGTCTTTATGTATAAGATGATAATGTAGATGCTTTGCTTTTTCGGTCGTGCACGACCGAAAATCAAAGCATGCCTTTTTAATAGAGCCCAGATTAAAGGTTGCAACGAGAGATTTTCACATAGATGTGTCCCTTTTAAAAACGACAGTACTGAGTTTGCCCTGATCTAAGGCTTTCCATAAAAAATATCCCCATATAAAGAATTAAGCTGAGAGAATTTTTACTTTGGTACAAAAAATTGTGAAAATTTCTAATTTCGTATAGGAGGCACATACAAAATTCAGCCTAGTTTTACATTGAAATATGAGCAAATCAAAAATATTTTTTTCCTCTTTTTTCTCTTTAAGGCTTTTCGTAGCGAAATACAGGAAAGGCTATCTAATCTATATGAACTTACTCTTATATTTTGCCCCTATTTTTCACCAAAAAAAAAATCTCTCGTTGCACCTTTAAGTCTATGGCTATGCGCTACACAGGTTTTATGTTGTCATGTAACATTTTTTTTTTTAAATTTTGGTTTAGGGTTAAGTGTTCGTGAGTGTATGTCATAAATAAAAAAAATGGTCTCATGTTGTAAAAATTTTAAAGGGGGTTACGTATGGAACTCTTTCCAAAAAAATTACAAAACAGAAATATTGATTTTAATAAAATTGAAAAAAACTGTCCTTAAAAAAACGGAATGCGGTAAATAAAATGCGATTTGAGAAAGTGTATGCGGGTACAGCCGACATAGTTCTTGGACTAAAGGAAAAAACGAGACCACGAACCTTAACACCTATACCAGTTCCTATAGGGCAATTGCACGGCAGGGCAAAGGTTATCTTTGGCCAGACCTGGCCTCCAGAACAACCACTCATGCCGAGAATACAAAGGAATCAACCTGACAGAAATAACTGATGAAATGTTAAGGTGAACCAGTGCATGCATTGTATCTTCTCATGATTGGTGATCTGGAGGACAAACAAAAGTCCATTCATATAATTTACCATTCCGTGCAAGGGCCTATTAATGCTGCAATCCAGGGAGAAAAATACAAATACAGATGAAATCTTGTCCCCATATAAGCCAGTAGTCGATCAGTATATTCCCGAAATGATTGCATCGGGCATTTACGGAATATGGGTTATGTATACCGACTATTTAAGATCCTCATAATTCGGTAAACCCTAACTCCTCAGATTAGGATTTGGATTTATATCACATTCAGGTTATTTCATTAGAACGAAATCATTGATCATAATACATAATATATTCCAAGGCATCCTCAAGTTGAAAGTGCATTAGCTGTAATTCCAAGTAAATGGTTCATATCCATGTTGTATAGCAGATTCACTATATACACACAGGTGTCTGCTTGACCAAGATACGTGGTAAATAGTTGAGTACACATCTGATCTCGTTTACACCATTAGCCGGTAATTTCAATCATAGCAGTATCTACTGATATTATAAACGGGTATGAAGTCAAGGCCGAAGAGGTAATCAAATATAACTGTACATATATATACCAATCTGTAGCAAAATTGTGACTAGCAACATCAACCACAACACCTATACCAATGAAATCCGCAGTACGAAATGCTGATGCATGATGCGGGGACTTGAAAAATGCGCTCAAATTTAACCAATCTTCATCATTATACTACAAATCAAAGAATGTTTTGGTCCAGTATTGCGTTTTTAAAGACTCTTAATTCACACCATTCCTACAAACCTTCGGATTACTTATCCGGGCTTCAATCGGTAATTGCTTTCTGGAATGAAGCAAATAGATTCAAAAACACTCCATTCGTGCAAAATAAATGGAGCGAAAAAAACAATAGGGTGACGTCGATGTGTGGTAGTCGGATATTACACTCGTCACTCTCCATTCGTGGCTGAAGAGAATGGCGTCGGGGCTACGCCCCTCCGCCTTTCTCAGCCACGAACGGAGCGTAACTCGTGATATATCCTTTCATAAATGTAAAACGACCGGTACAGAAGAGATTGAAGCCACCATGTAGCTCACATCGGGTTCTCTTACGGTTTCAATGTACAGTTTGTCACCTGAACACAAGGAATAGAGTAGATGGTCTTCATGTGTGTACTCTCCTAGATGAAGTATCTAGCAAATGGACCCAAAAATCCACCAGAACTGAATTATTTGCGTAGACAGCCAACCATCGAAACCAGTGGGGTGTGATATAAAGAATTCATAATTACATAGAGGGCCATAGATAAATGGGCAAAAGGTGTGGAATAACTGTTAGCGGTAGGACGTAGATACATACATACAAGATTTGTTAAAGCGCCTATATTCAAAAAGCTCTAGGCTGCTATGAACATAATACTACCAAAGGCAGGTAAAAAAGAGGGAGAGGATTACCAAGCCCACGAAACAGAAAATTAATAATTTGGAGATAAATAAGATTGAGAGGTTTGTTTGAAAATATCAGTGAGGGTGCTTCTCTGATATCATGAGGTAATGAATTCCAAATACGTGGGCCGTATGTTGTAAAGGCATTGTCGCCAAAAATATCCTTGTGAAAGGGATTTTAGTCTTGTAAGTATCAGCAGCAAGCAGACCAAGTTTGCAAATGGAGCTGAGAGTAGTATACTTGTGAATGTTATGTTGCAGATATGCTGGAAGAACAAGCGTAATAATTGGTAGATGATTGTGCATAACTTGAAGTTGACGTCTATCCTAACGGGCAACCAGTGGAGATCTGCCAGAAAAGAAAGAAAAGGGTGTTTGGTGTAATGGGTTCGCGTCGATTTCTTGCATGATGAATGAGACAAACTTGCCCTTGTTCTGATACGTGGAGTTTGGAGAAATGCTATTTGTAATGCCAGCAAGGAGAGTTACCATAGTCAAGGCGGGGGATAGTATCAAGGCGCGGATAATGTGATGACATGATTCTTGTCCAGGAAACGCTGTATCCGGCATATTTCTCAGTTGAAAAAAATTAGTGTTGGACAGAAGTCTAGAAATTGAGGCATTCATAGATAATGTAGAATCCAAATGTTACAACCAAGATTACGGACAGTGTAGACTCATTGGTGCTTAGCGAGGGTGAAGCAATGGCCACAAACTTGCGGGCATTTTGTCAGCTTCAACAAGCTTGGTAACATGAAATTTTCCACATTCCTTATCAACGGTGTTCATTGTCAGCGTTTTGAAACATTGATCGACGCAACGAACCATTAGGCTGACTCTGGATGATGAGAGCCAAATTAAGGTATTGGTCTGAGTGAGTCTTAACTGCGATAGATAGTAGGGTCATAGTGAGGTAGGCTTTCTCTTATCCCAAACATTAAAGCACTTGGGTGTGATTGCTGTTTGGTATCTTCCTAACGTGATGTACATCATTAGCAAGACTTGAGTCTTTGAGGTCAAGTGTATGAAGGGTGGCAAAGGCGCAAATCTTTCACATGGTTTCTATTTCTTCTGATCAAAGGTTGAAGTATTAGGTTAACACTGGATTAGCTATGCTAAGTCGGTAAGCACAATAGCGGAAAAACAATAAGAAGTAGGGGGACCTCACCTTATGTATCCTGGAAGTCATAGAATGGGCGATTCATCCATTAGAGAGCACAAGCTTCCAAGAGTATTGGACTATCGACAGCCTTTTCATTGCCGCGAAGTCTCCAAATACGACTATAATATCGCGTTCCAGTTACTGAGTAAATTGGCGTTTTAGCCTTTGTCTGAAGAAAGAATTTGATTAGAGTCGTCCCTTTTTAGGCCCTTTAGAGCCCTTTGCGGATCAAACGAAAGGTTAGCTAGACGGTCCTTAGCCTTCTTCAAAATAGAAGTCACAAGCATTTTCAAGTTTATTTACGGTAGTTTTGCCCAGATATTTCAGTTAAAGATTCGATAGCAGCCACAATCTGATGTTGGCACTTCCTTCGAAGGAACAGCTAAGTCTGGGTTTTGTTTCTGTTAGATTAAGCACTCATCTTTCATCAGTAGGGAGTGTGAGGTTCTTGCCGTTAAGTATCCAAGGTTCGATTTCTTTTCAAAACAAGTCTCTTAAACTTGCCAATCTGCCTATAGCCATTGCTTTGCCCTGAACCTATTAAAGGTGAAGGTTACTGATTGGAATACACAAGAAAACGTTATGCTACAAAGGCTGCCTTCACCTTCTCTAAGATGGTACCTGCCCTGACTGTGAAAAACTGACCTACACTGCAAAGTGAGCTACTGCTGAAGCTTTGAAACAAACTTATTAAATATGCTTGTTCCACTCCATTTAGGTATTAGTATTTCCAATTATAGAGGTATATCTTGAGGTGGTTGACCTTTGACCCACAGTGCTACCTAAACGATATTTGTACTAGGCATGGCAAAGTATACATTGTTTGAAATCCTGATGTCACTATGAGCAATTTAAATACCATTTTCTTTTTATGTATATGACATAATTTTAAAAATTACCCCATGCTACAAAAGTTTGATGACCTCGGTTGGCCATGGTTGAAAGGCACAATGTTTACGTATTTATAAAATGTTTCAACAAAGGGTACTAAACGTTGAGTAATGTGAAGCTTTAATAGCAGACTTATCAATTAATCTCAAAACAGTATAGTATTGCAGTTTACTAGTTTCGAGTATAGTATTTCCATATATCTAAATACAATGTATATATGACTTGGTTAACTTTGATCCCATAATACAAACCTAAACGCATGACTAGGTACGGCAAATATTACTGTTTGGAATTTGAAGTCACATGAGCAATATTTGAGATCATTTTGCTTAAATAGACTTAATTGAAATTTTGACCCCATGTAGAAAGTACTTGACCTTTGGCGGCCAATTGGAACAGGGTACAATGTGTACCATATCTTTAAATGTTCTACAACATTGTACTAACAATGTGCAAGTTTTCATAACTTTTACCACAAAGTGCACGATTTTTGAGCTTAACAGCTGTGCTATATAAAGTATGACCGCATGCTACTCAACTCTTTAGAACATAAAGAATTGATATCACTTGAATTGAATACCTGAAAATCGAAAGGACTATGAAAAACAATTGGGTCCAGGTTAGGGGGCCTCCTTGAACTGAAGGAAACATAATAAATGTTGGGATGCATTTTGTCAATGACAAGAAGTGTTTAATTGTTTGAATGATTCTTTTTCGTACTTCCATGTGTAGGTAAACAATCAAAATTTTGAGATCCCCAAAACCTATCAGCATAGCTCAATCTTTTAAAGTTCCTGTAACAGATGCCGGTATGATTGATGATGCAGAAAGAAAATGCATTGAATGTGTACTGAAAGGAATTCAAAATGATGTGTATGGAGTAGATTTGAGTTGCGTCATTTCAATTCTTCACCTACTAAGGAAGAAAATAATCTTTGCTCGTTCCTGGGATCAAAACTATTTCTGTGGAAATGATTCTAAAACAACTGCCATCTTTATGTTAGAATGTTAAAGGTTTGGCTTTTAAAAGGTGAGCTTATTACTGTTGTTATAAAGGAAACATATTGCCCTCTCTAGAATAAAGCTGATGTTGTAAGGAATTCATCTTCCACAAGAACGAGCCAAAACCGTTGAACCGGACAGAGAAGTGCAGGCAGGTTCGTCTTTGGTCAACAGTTTCCCTCTTATAACACATGGGTTAATTGGGGTTTTTTTTTTTTCTCAGTTTAAAAAATACAACATAGGATGATTGTAAAATTTCAGCATTCCCTCTCAAGTTTAAAGCTTTCTTAAATTTGGTAAACTTAAAGCAATAATAGCAAATTTTTGGAAGAGAGCCCCCAATTTTTTAAAATTCTGACGAGATTTTACACGGTGGCATTGGTAACTGGCTAGTAAACTATACCTGTGAATGGTTAAGTTCAAAAATGTATATTGTGTCGCAAAGAAGGAATTTTCTAATTAGAATAATTAATCAGAGATCTCCAATAATAATTTAACGGCTGATGGAATTAGCCGGGGAGGAAATAGCGCCATGATGTGTCTACACTAATACTTAGTGGTTTTATGGGTTAAAGAAAGTCAAGTTAGAGGTCATTTTCTTGACGGTGGCAATTATTTCCTGATGGACAGACCTAAACTTAGAATTTTCAGCTCTGCCGTTAATATCAATCTGGGATCCCAATGCTTATTACAAAAATCGCGGATTTTTATGAGAGGAACTAGTATTTTTTAGCATTCTCGTTAACAGATTTAGTTTCCTAGGACAATTCCAACATAAAAGTGTGCAAAGAAAAAAAATATCAAAAATTTGCAAATATTGGGGGGGGGGGGGCGCTCTATTAAAAAATGTGTGCTGTTATGCTTTAAATACAAGGATTTGAAATAAGATTGCGTGACAAGCTATAAGTTACAGGAGACACTTAGAAATGGCACATTCACTTGAAGGTCAAATGAATGTCTCCTTTGTAGTTTCTTCTCTGAGAGTGCCATGGTTTGTGCAGTGTTGTTGTGGTTGTTACTGTTGGGATATTGTGGTTATGTTAGTTTTGGGGGAGTGTTTGGGTGTGTACAGAGAATAAAAAAATACAGAAAAATAATATTACAGGTGAGTCCAAAAAAAAACTTGACCCTTGATTGTGTCAGCCATTTGAATTTAAATAATATTATCTAACATATGTTTTTTTTTTTTTTTTTTCTGGTGATTGAGGACAGCTTATTTCATTATCTTTAACTTGCTGCAAGGATCCTTCCAATCGGTTAGTATAGGCCGAGCTTCAGTCTTCGAATCAAGAATCTGCAGTGAATAAATAGCCTGATGTTCTTCTAGCACACTGATTTCCTTAGCTGAACGCCGTTCTTTCAATGAGAATCCGGGGATCAGAGCAGAAAGCGGTACTATGCTTCAAACACTGTAGCTAGTCTCTACCTAACACCGGTGTGAATGATCATTGCAGCAAATTAAAAATAACCCAGCTTGCGACGATACAAAATTATGTTTTTTTAAAAAGATATATGTTTACTTAAAAATTCAAAAATGGGGGACAAAAAAACAGGGTCAGTTTTTTTTGAAATCAAACTGTATATATATAATTTGTTTTTTCTATGAAACCACGCGACGGGTATGTGGTCAATAATTATTATCAGTGTTGGTTTGTTAGATTCTGGCCTGCTTGCCAATTTAAAGAGGGTAGGAGTTCTTTTGTTATTTTTAGACTTTATTTATTTCTTGGGTAATATTTTGTCAGTTGCAATTATTTATAATTTTTTAATATGTGCATATATAATGTTCTTATGTATGATGCAAATCTTGTGTATTTCATCATTTAATATTTGCTTTATGATGTAAAGTATGCGAGAATGGCCGTTTGCCACAAGAAATTTGCAAGATAAATAAAACTGGGAAATCTTGGAATTTTACAATATTGTACTGGTTGGAGGGGGATGAGGGACCCCTATTAAAGGGTAAAAAGTACCACCTCGGCTGTTAATAGGAGGGTTGAAAAAAACTAGTTTATAAGTATAAAATATACCCTTTCTACATTGTTTAATAGATGTAGTTGAAGATCATACATGTTCCTTCAAGGTGTCAAACTTTTTACAAATATATGATTTTTTTTCTTCAACCAAATGGTAGATTAGCAATGCAAATTGACCATTTGTTTAATCCATGCAACAAAGTGGAGGAATAAACATGGTATAGGTTTTTCATTGATAGAAAACATTGTCAGATTTTGATCATCGATACAAACATGGGACCTTTGAACTTGCATATTAAAAGCCTTATAGATTGTCAGAGGGGTGGAATGGGAAAAGAGGTCAACTTCTTAAACCAGAGGGTTAACACATCTTCTTAATAAAAATAATATGATGGCTTTTATTATTAGTGCCTTCCTACAAGATCAGGACACTGTCGCCTATTTATGCTGCATCAAACATCATCAACAGGGAATTTAGGCTGTATTTCCGAAAGGGGAGGGAGGGACTAACTTTAACCAGGGTTTAATACAGTGTTAGTCTACTTAAGTGGACCTTTTTTCCTTCCAAAACCACATCTAAGCTGTAACAGGCTGAGAAAATTCCTTCATAGATGGGCCGTGGCAGCACATACCATGAGGGGAATTTTACTCACTGTTACATTGAAAGGTGGCAGGAGGAGATTTTGTTATACAAAGTTCTCTCATAAATCGCACTTGTCGGTAGTAGCACCCAACTACCGAGAACGTTTCGAAGGTTTATGGGACGAAAACAAGTGCAAAAAGACAAAACCGCCAAAACTGGTGTGAACTGCTGCTATTCTAATTGTCTCTATAGGAACCATGCTTTGAATTTCGTCGTGCCACAAACAGAAAAATGACTAAATCATCACTGATCTTATTACATGAAGATGGCATATTTGGCTTATCACTTCACTAATAAAATTGGTGAGCATTCCAAAATATATGCAAAAAAAAAAACTGGTTTTTTTTTAAAAAACAATGAGGCGGGCTTCGCTCTGGGAATATCCCTCACTGTCTCTTAACCTTTAACCTATTTTGAAAGGGGAAAAAAGGTCCATCATGTAGGGAAGAACCATGGTTTAAAGTTGGACTCCCTTTCAGAATACCAGCCAGGGTACTAAGAGTATAAAATTGAATCGATTAAGCCCAAATTAATGGTCGAGCTATGAGTTGCAAAATATGGCGGAGACACAGGAAGCCTAATATTTAAAACTCATAATGAGACCAATGTAATATTGGGCGTAAATCATCCAATTTACATTAGCATTGTATTGGATTCGATATGTTTCCACACTGGACTCCACAAAAAAATGATTAATGATGAAACTTGAAATTCAAAGATTCTTCTGAATGCCAAAGTAGTTAGATTAAAAGAACACTGTTTACTGGATTTTAAAATTTTCACAATATGGTATACCGTTGAGCTACTGTGAAGCTTTAATAGCAGACACTTATCACTTACCTCAACAGTATTAATATTGCAGTTACTAGTTTCGAGTATAGTATTTCCATATATCAATACAATGTATATATGACTTGGTTAACCTTTGACCCATAATACAACCTAAACGCTATGTACGTTACTGCAAATATACTTGTTTGGAATTTTGAAGTCACTATGAGCAATGTGAGATCATTTTTGCTTAAATTGACTTACTTGAAATTTTGACCCCGGTAGAAAGTACTTTGCCCTTTGGCGGCCATATGGAAGACAGGTACATATGTACCCTATCTTTAAAAGGTTTACATACATTGTACTACAATGTGTCAAATGTTCATACTTTTACCACAAAGTGTCCGATTGTTTGAGCTTAACAGCTGTTCTATTACAAGTATTACCGCAGTGCTACTCAACTTTTAGGAACTAAAGACTTGATCTCTTGAATTGATACCATTAAATCGAAGGACTATTAAAAACAATCTGGGTCCAGGTTAGGGGGGCCTTGAACTGAATTAAACATCATAATATGGTTTGGATGCATTATTTTGTCAGAAAGAAGTTAATTGGTTTTGAATTATTCTTTTTCGTACTTCCATTGTTTTAGGTAAACATCCAAAATTTTGAGATCCCAAAACCTACATCCATATCTCAATTCTTTTAATTCCCTGTAACATGAATGCAGGTATGATTGATTGATGCAGAAGAAAATGCATTGAATGGGTACTGAAATGATTCAAAAATGATGTGTATGTAGTATATTTGAGGCTGGTCATTTTCAATTCTTCACATACTAAGGAAGAACTAATCTTTGGCTCTTTCCTGGGATAAAAATATTTCTGAAATGATTTCTAAAAACACTGCCATCTTTATGTTAAGAATGTTAAAAGTTTGGCTTTAAAAAGGAATGATCTTATTACTGTGTATAAAGGATACATATGCCCTCCTAGAATAAGCGATGTGTAAGGAATTCATCTCGTCCAATGAAACCGAGCCAACCGTTTGGAACCGGTCAGAGACTTGCATGGCAGGTTCGTCTTTGGTCACAGTTTCACATCTTATAACACAGGGGTTAATTCGGGGTTTTTTTCTCATTAACACAAATACACACATAGGTTTAAATTTCAGCATGTCCTCTCAGTGTCAGCTTTCTTAACTTTGTTAAACTTAAAGCAATAATAGCAAATTTTTTGAAGAGCGCCCCATTTTTGTTAAATTCTGAGATATTTACCGGTTGCATTGTAACTGGCTAGTACACTATACCTGTGAATGGTTAAGTTTCACAAATGTCTATGTGTCCGCAAATGAAAGATTTTCTAATTAGAATAATCAGAGATCTCCAATACTAATTTAACGGCTGCTGACTACCGGGAATCTCGCCATGTATGAATCTACGCTCATCCATTCGTTGTTTTATTGGTTCAGGAATTTCAAGTTAGAGGTCATTTTCCCCCCGCCCCTTGATGTGGCACTATTTTCATGATGGACTTACATAACTAGCATTTCCAAGCTCCGTTTAAATCACTCTGGGATCCCAATGCTAATTCTCAAACTCGCTATTTTATGATAAATACGTATTTTTTAGCATTCTCGTTCACGATATTAGTTTCCGAGACAATTACCAACATAACTGTGCCAAAATAATCAAAATTTTGAAAATTGGGGGGGGCGCTCTTAAAAAATGTGCTTTATTGCTTTAAATACAAATGAATATAAGATTGCTGAAAAGAATATAAGTTACAGATCCACTTAAGAAATGGACAATTCATCTTGAAGGCTCAAATTACTGTCTCCTTTTTTGTAGTTTTCCTTCTCTGATAGTGCCATGGTTTGTGCCCTGCTGTTTGTTGTGGTTTTTTCCTGTTGATCTTGGTGGTTATGTCTGTTTTGTGGGGATGTTTTTGGTGTGGTGTACAGGGGAGACTAGACAAATAGCAGAAAAATACTATAACCAGGGTGAGTTCACAAAAAACTTTGACCCTGATTGTGTCCGCCATTTGTTGAATTTTAAATAATATATATCTAACATTGTGGTAATCTTCGGAAAGCTATTTTCATTATCTTTATTTGCTGCCAGGATCCTTCAATCGGTTAAGTAATAGGCCGAGCTTCATTCTTTCGAATCAAGATTGCAAGGTGAATAAATAGCTGATTTTCTTTCTTCTGGACACTGATTTTCCTTCGCTGAACGCCGTTCAATTTTTATGTGAATCCGTGGACAGAGCCAGACCAACCCTACTTTATTCCAACGACTGTAGCTCAGTCCTATACCTAAACGATGTTGAAATGATCCTTGCAGCAAATTAAAGACAATGACCCCAGCTTTCAGACGATACCAAATATTTTAATATATGTTTGACTTAAAATTCACAATGGCTGAACAAACAGGTCAATTTTTTTTGTGACTCACCCTGTATATAATAATTCTGTGTTTTCGATGAAACCCTCGATATGTGGTCAATAATTATTTTTTTATCAGTGTTGCGTTTGTTTATTCGCCTGAAGCTTGGTGCGCAAAATAGTTGAAAGAGGGAGTGGTTAGAAGTGTTCTTTTTGTTATTTCTTCTAGACTTTTTTATTATCTTGGTAGATTTGTGCAGTGCCCATATTTTAATAATTTTTATATGTGCAATCTATATGTTGCTTTATGTTTACTGGATGCAATCTGTGTATTTTATCATTTATTATTTCTTTTATGCTGTAAATTATGCGAATGGCCGTTTGGCCACAAAGCATTTTGGCAATAAATACTGAATCTTGAATTTTACCAATATATTTACTGGTTGGAGGGGGTGGAGGGACCCTATTAAAGGGTAACAAGTACCACTACTGCTGTAATAGGGGGTTTGAACCAGTTTTCTATTAAATATACCCTTTCTACATTGTTTAATATATGTAAAGGTGACAGATCATACATGTCCTTCAAGGGTCAAGACTTTTAACACTATTGATTTGATTTTTTCTTCAAAAATGGTATAGTGCATGGCAAATTGTACATTTATGTTTAATCCATGCAACAAGAATAAGACATGGTATAGGTTTTTTTCACTTGATAGAACATTGTCAGATTTTGATATCTTCACCCAGACCTTTGACCTTGCATATTAAAAGCCTTTTATAAGTTTGTCCAGAGGGACTGGACTGGTAAAAGAGGCTCAACTGCTCAACTTCTTAAACCAGAGGTTCACACATCTTCTTTACTAAAAATTAATATGATGGCTTTTTATATAGTGCCATTTCCAAAGATCACAGCACTGTCCGCCTATTATGCTGCACTCAAGAAAACATCACAGACATATTTAGGCTGGTTATTCCGAAAGGGAGACTAACTTTAAACCAGGGTTAAATTCAGAGTTATCCTACTTAAGGTTGGACCTTTTTTCCTTCACACACTCTAAAGCTGTAACAGGTGAGAAATTCCTCATAGATGGGCCACCAGCCCATCCATGAGGAATATTTCGCACTGTTACTTTAAAGTGCCAGGAGGATTTTTTTTTATACAAATTTCTCTCAAATCGCACTTCATCGTACGTAGACCCCAACTACCGAGAACGTTCGAAGGTTATTGGACAAACAAGCACAAAGACAACAACGCAAACCTTGTTTGAACTGGCCTGCTATTCTAATTGTGCCTTTCTATAGGAAACCAATGCTTTGAATTTCTGTCGTGCACAACAGAATACTAAATCATCACTGATCTATTACACTAAAGTGGCATATTTGCTTATCACTTCACTAAAATTGGGTGAGGCATTTCCAAATATGCAAAGAAAAAAACTGGTTTAAAAAACAATGAGGGTGCTTTTTTCTCTGGACTCCTCATGTCTCTTTAACTTTAACATTATTTTGAAAGGGAAAAAGGTCCACTGTCATGTAGGACAACCTGGTTTAAAGTTGGGACCCCTTTCAGAACCAGCCATTGTTCTAAGACGTATAAATTGATCGATTACGCCCAAAAATTAATTGGTCCGGATTAGTTGCAACAATATGGGCGCGACACAGTCGAACCCAAATATTTTTAAAAACTCATAGGCGAGACCATTATATTGGGCGTAATCCTCCAATTTTTCTCATTATCATTTTTGGATTCGATAGTTTCCCACACTGACTCCACACAAACATGATATGATGACTGAAATTCAGATCTTTCTGAATGCAAAGTAGTTAGTAGAACCACTATGTTCTATTCATTACATGAAGCACATTTTAAAGCACTAACGCACATTTTTTGAAGAGCACCCCCCAGTTTTCAAATTTGAGATTTTTTTTTTTTTTTTAATTTTGTATTTTTTTTAGATGTTAGTGACGGACGTAAGTTATCCTAAGTTTGTAGAATATAAAGATGGTTAAATCGCAAACGAATCATGGCCTAAAGTTTTTATACTATAACCATTCTTTCATATTTGCATCCAAAGGCCATTTGGGAGATCTCCCTTAACACAAAATGTTTTTTTTTTTCCTTTCCGGTAGTTTCTTGTGCGATGTGTGACAGTATTCGGCAACTAGTAACTACTGAAAGACAAATAAAGCCATTTGTTCATTACATATACTCTTCACACTTATCATGCTTATTCTACTAATGGAATAAGTGGCACAATACAGAGTAGTTGGGAGGGTTCTAAGTAATTATGCCTGCCATTTTTGTATTTGAAGAGAAGAATTCCAGTTATATTGAATAAAGTAGTAGTGTAAACTTTTGTTATTAGTTCAATATACAGTATAAACAAGAAAACACTTTCATTTTAATACAGATTGGTCTAAACATCCTTTTCATTTGTGTTTTGAAAGTTGGGGTGTCAGTTGGTAAACTTGGCAGACTGCACTATTTTAAAACTGGAAATCTGCATAATATCTAGAGTAGATTGATCTTTTTAGGTCAAGATATACCAAAGAAATTATACTAAAGTTTTATTAAGTTGAGAATATGAGAATATACAAGATTTTCTTTACCACTTCATTTGTAGCACTTATAACCAAGGGTCACCATTTTCTGCCTATATTTAATGTAGATGTCACACACATAATCACCATTGCACCCGTGAATATACGACATGACGTATTTTAATTAACATAAGTGTAGTTTTTTTTGTCACTATTAATTAACTACTTTTTGTTGTAATGATAAAGTATATTGTTGTTTGTTTGAAATGCATTATAATAT
>JAMKCH010043338.1:0-12311 GCA_023653785.1 Ophioderma brevispina
AGTCTCTGGTGATTTTTGTGGATCTAGTGTGGCATGTCAATGTCAAATTTCTTGCTGTTTTAGAGTCAATAAGGGGGACCTAGACTGTCTGAAAATGATAGTGTTCAAATCTTCAGGGAATGCCTTCCCCTTCTTGGGGGGGGGGGGGTTTTGGGTGGTACATTGGAAATTGGAAATTTGAGTCAACATGGATTTTACTGAACAATAAAACGGGTTGTCTCCTTATCAGGGATTAGACAAAACAATATTGCCTAGTCGATTCCTTTAGTTAAAGCGATATGGCCCTGTAACGGTTTGCAGAAGTCATTCCGGGGGGTTAAAATTTAACCGATTATCACATTTGTTTACAACTGGGGGAAAGTTGTTCGTATGATACAGGATCCAAAAATATACTATTTTCCAGATGTGTGGCATTTAGTTGGTTAATTACATTAGAACGTATCAAGGGTCTACATGGTCTATGGGGTCACCAAGACTTTCTCTGGATGTTGAAAATTGTGTGATTTTTTTTTTTTTTTTTTAAAATGCATTTTCTACTTCAGTATGGCAAGATGAAGTGAATCATTTGACATCGCTTCAACAACATCTGAGAATTTACTCACAGGATGACCTTGAAACAGTATGGGGCTGTACCGCATAATTTGGTCTTTGTGCAATTGGCACATGCCTTATAAGGAGACGAACACGTTAGTATACATTAATACACAATTTGAATCGATTTTCACAGTTTACCCGTACTAACATCTCCCCCTGATGAAGGGCCACAGTACAGAACTATGAAACTAATTCCTTTTTTCTGACAGTATAGGACCTATATTTTGCAAACCCAACATCAACGAAATCGGGAATACACGCCAAACCACACTATATTTGCACCCCACACACCCGATGACGGTTGATTTGGTCGACTAAAATTGTGGTTTTACGCTACTTTTTGGATATTGTTTGATTGTTGATCGAACTATTGATTTATTTATCCTTATCCCACACGCTCCGTGAAAAATTAACCCAAAAAGAACGAACAAATAAACCAAATAAAAAAAAAAAAAAAAAAAAAAAAAAAAAAAAAACAACGAAAATACAAAGCAAATTTAAAAAGAAAAATACAACCAAATAAGAAATGCGACTTTGTGAATTTTCATGTATTAAATACACACTGTGAGTTATTTTGTATAAGTTAAATGTAGGGCGACGGTGCCATTTATCTTGTCAAATTGAACTAAATATGCAAACCTTTATTGGGTTCGGATTCGTGTGTATCACGTTAATTTTTGGGAATTTCACTTCAACGTACTAAGCATTGTCTGATCGTGAGTGGCAAATATAAGTTTTGATCAACTTAATCTCGTATTAATACTTAAGTGTGAAAGGGGGTCCACGTGGATCAGGTTGTGTTTTTAGCACATGGGTTTTAACGCTATTTTTTTTAAGATTTAAGTAATGCCCAAATTGCGCAATTATGCAGGTTGAACAAAAACTATATCGGTTTTTTTTTTCGAATCAGTATTGTGCCAATATCCGAAAAATTTGAAAGTTTCAAAAATAGAAATGTATTGCTCAGGTCTTACACTTTCATTTAACAGCAGAGATTGAACGCACGAAAGACGCAAACCCCATAACCAAGCACTTTATGGAACTTTTCAATGGCGCCATTGCAGCGTGGTGCGACACTAACACGAATACAATAATCAACATTGAAAGTGCAAAAGTAGGTTTTACCTCCAGGCTTTACGCGTCATTCAGTAGAGAAAAATTGTGTGAAATTAACATACATGGATACCACCAGTGACCATGGAAACTCCACAAAGTGCACTCTTGGTTGGGGGGGAGGGGGTGCGTTTTTCAGGCCGCTATCTCAGATATTGTCCACGCTTTTTAAGATGACGGTGTTAAATGAAAAGCCCAAAATGGGTATTCGATGGTATATTAAAATAAGTTACAAACTTCCCCTTGTGATTCAATATTTTTTTTTTCAAATGTGCCAGTGCTCTTTAAGAACACAGGCAGGCTAAATCTCTGCAAGAATTGAGATGAAGCGGTAACAAATGACTTGCGTACATTAACGTACGTGATCAACGACAAGAGGTACATGCTCTACTCACATTAAAGGGTCATTCGTGATCCACAAACCTCGTCCCCCAAACTTTGCCTCAAAAAAAGGGTGAGATTTTTATATCATCTTGAACCTGTTAACCTTAGTAACTCCTAGTGTACCACTCTTACGTGCAAAATTCGGTCGTATTGTAAGAAATTCAAAGAAGTTACAGCACGGTGGGCCCTCTATGGGTACGTGGGAAACGAGCAATTAGCTCATAACACAAAACGCAAGGATCAGGATCAACTCAACTGTTGTGAATAAGCTTTTCTAAGGATATCTAGGTAACTATGAATAAAAACAGAAGGTGCTGGATGATCGCGGAATGCACCTTTAAAGCTAGTAGAGTTAGAGATATAATGATTAAAAATTGAGACAAAAGGAAGGAAAACACAAAGGGCTAAGAATATTCCTTATAGTTACAAATCCGGAGAGATAGTCAAACCTCTTTAAAGTTATCCGCACAGCACCGAATAAGATTCAACCCAATGTCATTTAAGTCTCAAGACAATTTAAGGGATTTGAAAATAAGATGTGATGAGTTACTTTGTATCATGATCCGGACATTGCAGCGATTTGTCGGTATTATTGAAAAGGATCACGGTTAAATAAAACAAGTTCGGTTTTTTTAGTTGTACAAATGTTTGAATCTCAATCGGAAATATTGAACTACATTATTGAAAATATTATTGATTTGGTCAGATTTCATATCCCCCGGGGGTCGAGATGGTCCTATTATTTGATTTGTAATGTACATAAATCAATATATATTGGATTTTTGTTGTTGACCTACTGTATATATTCGCATGCTTAAATTGGAAATTGAGAACAAACAAAAATGTTGTCTATCGTCGGCATATCAAAAATTGACAATTTCTGATTTGTTAATGGAAATCATTTTTCCATTTAACTAATAATATTGTTGTACACGAAAATTTCATTCGAACTTTACATAGTAGATACATTTCCATCTACAGTGTGAGTCAATTAAAAAACCCTACACTCAGGAAAGCTTTTCTTCAAAGGGTTTTAAACGTTATTTTTGTCAAGTTTGCTTGGTTTTTACAGAGACTAACAGGCTAATCAACGAAGATGTTGATTTGGTGTCTTCGGGGTTTGGGTTCAGAAAAATATGTCAATTTGCGGAGAGACCTAAAATTCAGTTTGGCCGCATTTTAGCCATACAATGCGGAGGAGGAAGACTGACACCGAAACGTATACCAATAACACTTATAGCAAAGACATTCACAACATGCAATTTCAGATGGTATCGATTTTTCTCGACAAAAACATATCAGTGTTGATCAAATGGTCTATTTTGGTAACCATAATTATAAGTAAAATGTCTTCAACAAATTTAATTACCCTTGTTCAATCATAAAGAGTCAGTTAATGAAATCACTCCATATCAAGTTCAGTTCATGAACCTAATGAAACTGCTCAAGATTTTTGTTTACATCTCTAAGGTATTTATTTTGCGGACAAATACAGTATACTCACGTCCATAAATTAAAGAACTAAAGCTGAAGTTTTCTGTAAATAAATCGGAATTAAACCTTAAATCATTGTCGCACTGCTGTTTTCAAGCAGAATACAAAACTTTCTATGGTTTCGCTTTTTGGCTCCCAAGTTTCGTTATGTAGGTTATACCATGAAATCTTGCTGAACCATTATAACTTGTGGCTTTACACCAGCTATCTTGAATTTCTTATCATGAATTGAACATTTTTTTACTTAGCATTTTCTTTTGTATCTCTGGATGTTTATTTTATAATCCTTCAATTAACTCTCCCACCTTCCTATTGTTCAACATAATTTGGTGTTAAACTGTTTGTCTCAAATACTGCTGAAGACCATATTACTTTAATGTAAGCGAGGCCTCTTTGTTTGGCTCAAAATCGGCCAAACAGGATTTTTGAAGTGTCTCAGCAAAATAGGCGTAACTTCTTTCTCCAAAGTCCAAATGACACCAAATAAACGTTTTCTGAAAGCCTTTTACCTTCTTTATAACCGTAGCAAACATTTGAGCAAAACAATTCTTAACTATTTTATTATTTTTTATTCTGAGTGTAGGGTTTTTTTTTTTACCTCACATGTATACTATGCGGATTGACTCGATATCGTTATGCAACAGCATAACCATCTCTTCGTTTTTGCTCCATTACAACATGTCGAATACTATTCCTTCCGACATGCTTGCAAGTATTTCTCTCCTTTCTTAACACATATAGTGGGAAGCATTGAAGTGTGTGTACCCTGGAACTTATTGAGTGTCGTTTTTTCATTGTTTGACACTTTATAAAGATCCGTCACGTACATGGGTAAGAGGATAAATAACATTAAAAACGACAGACAGACAAACCACATATCGAGAAGACCTAAAAAATACATGTGAAAATGTATCCATGGTGTCTGACAACCCTCGTCTTCTTTGGTAATACGGTTATCAGGTGTGGTAACACCCTGGGAATTTCGTTTTAAAGCACTCGATAGCAGTGGCAACTATTTTTGCTATTTCTTTTCATTGCTAACCAGCATAATACCCACAAACATACCTAGTATGGCGTCACTTGATGTCATAAATCGACGAGTCGCAAATGGCGAAACACAATTTTGCCCTCACTGCCATGAATGATTTTCATGCGACTTACAGCTCTAAATTATAACAATGACTAATTGTATCGGTAGAACAACCTAGTTATAATCATATAATTGTTAATATTAGAGGCAGATATTGTTTAAAAAAATGTACCATATTTTTGTTGTTTTTTCTTCTCGTTGACAAACCATCCCCACCCTTCGATTTCAGGGCATACCCTCGACTTTTTTTCGCTTACATGGCCGGAAAGAATGAGAAAATTATTACCCCACAAGACGAGAGTTAAGAGCTACAAAATGTTTGTTGGTTGTTTTTTGAGTCAGGGAAATTGTGAAATATCAATTCTGCACTCTATAGTAGTATTTCGTAACGTTCCTTTAACTTATAACGTCATAGTGTGTCATAATGGGAACGTTGACTTCTTTTGATACTAAAGGAAAGAAGAACTCTAAGCTATCATGTGGTACCAATTAATAGGAATCGGATGTTCAATAAGGAAAGTCCAAGGGTATTTGTTTACCCAAATGGCTCATTAGACAAAGTTAAACGAACTTTATCTCATAACATGTGTTAACATCGGAAAGGATATTTAATTTTATCTACGTTTGCTGCAGAGAACAATTTCCATTGGTTAGAGAGAGAAGGTGCAATATTATGTCTTTTGAATATATAGAGTCCGTTCTGTCTCCTTCCCACGGTTACAATAACTGCACGTTGCGGTCAACGAAGCGAAATGACTGAACATTTCTTACGAGTGGAATGATGTGGTCTCATAAAATAAAGACAATATTACCCTCGTCTTACCAGGGGGGAGGGGTTATCACCCCACCCCCTCCCCCTATGAACCACTTCCCCCGGTGCGCTTAAATGCCACACTTTCGTAAAAGCTTCTAGGGACTCGTTCTCCCATCTTTTCGCGGTCCATTTAGCGAAAAAAAAATGAAGGTACCACCTCACCGGGGTTAGGGTCTGCCTTCAAAGTCGAAGGTTAGGGTGGTTGCCCCCAAGATATTTTATGGTGTCATTTTTGAAAACAAAATATGCACAGTATGGCTCTAAAACTGTATGATTTATGTACCCCTAGCAATGTGGCCACCATTAGAGCTTAAACACCCGCATGAAAATCCGATATTCCTACGTTTTTGGCCAAAATTGATTTCGCATATTTTCCGTGGAAAATGCCATTTTGCGACGCGGACTTGATTACGTCATTGTGACGCCATACTAGATATTTTGGTACTTATTTTGGTATCATGGAAAGAGGAGGACCATAGCTATCCCTGGTCTCAAATCATAAGCATCGGTGCTTTAAACGAATTCTCGAGGGGGTTGTACCACCACCCCCCCCCCCCTTGGTAAACCTCGTTACAAAAAAGGCGTTGGTATAACGAGGGTTAGCATGGGTAGGTTAGCAAATGTAATTGTGGCAGTCAAACACTAGGAACCTGAACACACACGCTCTCTCTCCGTCGCCACAATTTCCGTTTCCCCCTGACTACACAAAACGATGGAAATATGTTTTAACTTATAACGTGAAAAATTCATCCTTCTGCAACAAAGAAAAACAACTTGTTGAAATGAAATATTAGAGATTTCCGGCAAAACCTTCTGACCTCATGAGTACTGAATTCGCGCTGCACATAAGGGCCAAACTACTCTATGAGCTTGAAATATTAGACAGATTCGCAAAGTTAACGTCTTGATAAGGAATTGGATTTTCCTTAGTTAAAGGTCTGTGGCCCAATTTAAAACTTAAGACAAGGATTTATTTTGTTTATCCGATCTTCGGCAGATAATCTGCGAATCCCTCGAGAAATTCTATCAGTGAAGTAGTGACCACCAGAATTCATCGGGCAGGATACATGTCAGGGCACGTCACGTTTAAAATTTGTTATTTGTAACAAAGTGAGTTTGAAGACTTGAGGATGCTAATTCTGACGACATAATACTTCGGGGAAAATATCTATAACGAAGAACATTTGGGCGTTTAGATGAAATGTATTTCAGAGTGAAATACAGTGATTAAAAACCAAAATACTCATATTGTGAACGTCTCTTGGGCGTTTTTTGTGCACACGCATTATTATCTGTGCAGATAATACTTAGTACTCTAGTTGTGAACATGAGGTAGAAAATAATCTTTCATTAGAGGCATCAAATGGAAGGCAGAGCTTCGACACGCAGCGATGCCATCACCCGCGCAAACTAAGGCAGTCATGACGCACAGTATGGACACCATTGAACCATGTGAAAGATTCGCGATACTTCCTTACAAGTTCCATCTAATGGACACTCAAGACTCGGAAATACTGGTAGCCTTCGATGTAAGAATCTCTATTCCAATGCCCCTGGATGGAGGCCATTGATATTGCCTCGTACAGAATTAAAGAATGATGCGGTCTTATTGACAGGACCCCTCCACGCTGACGTGAAATGAATGCTGGAGTTGACTAATACATACTTCATGGTTTAATGTGATCTATCGTGTACTGTCCATCAGTTGAAGATGACCATGCCAAGAAAATAAGTAAAAGGATAAAAATCCTCGAAAATAATGTGGGATGTCATGACTTGCGAATGGTTGGTTTAGAGTGAAGGAAGTGCGCAGCGTTGACCTCGCTTTCTCGACCAGGCTCATCTACGCTCATACCCCAATGACACGACAAATTCAAAACGATTGGAGATGATACTGAGCGAGTGACAGCCTAATAAAGGGAACTCATGTGTGTTTTCCCAACAAGGTCCCCTACATTACCTCGAAGGCATCAGACCCTAAAGGATGCGTTCAGTATTTGGGTCCCTTTGCACCCGCATTGTATTAAATGTGGATACACTACGGCCATCAAACAAAAACCGTTTAAGTCACGCGAGCCGATTTTGTTTGGTATCAGTGTCACTGATCATCTCATGGCTCAAGTGCCCCTAGCCATACTAGTCAACTTAGCTGAAGGCAAACAACTAAAACCTAGGCAACTGGAATCGCGAGAAGTAAAGAACCTAGAAAGGAGGAAAATGAGCTTATTGGAGGTGGAGGTCGCCGCAAGCCATTCATCTTGAACATACGCAATCCATTCAACCCAGGAAGGTGACTTATATACACAAAAAGATGGGGTCTACGCATTTCCCCACCGAATGGGCTATAACCTGATTATTGGAGTTCCTTTGACGGGACCTTCTGACTGCACCTAACCCAACACGCATATGGACACGTTATGTGGACGATACTTTATGTGTTATACACTAAGACCAATCACATATTTTCTTTTACCACCTTCCAAAACAACAGTCTTCGCAAGGATTTCATCACATTCACTGTGTCAATGTTTGATTAAGAGAATACCTGCCCTTACCCTTGACCCTGCTATCGCAAAAAAAACAACAAACAAACAAAAAACAAAACACAAAAAACAAACCACCGACCAACTCGGATTGGCGACTCTTATCCTCCAGTGTCAGCCAAATACTCCCTGCTTAGATCTGTATTTTCACAGAACTGATAATCTTTCGCCGATCACTATGAAAAGGATTGCGACAGGCCTCGCGTCCAACAAGCTTGGACTCCGCTGAACAATTATCCTTTAAAGTATAGTTGTAGCAAACGTAATTAACATGAACAATTTGATGGTATAGAAATATGTACTGTCAGGACACCAGCCTGTATTCTGTGCTTATTACCAAATAAGAACACAATAAGCAAAATACAAGTACAATGTAAGCCAAATTTCAAAAATTACTTTTTTTTTTTACCGGGTAGCTGGTAAAATCTAAATTCATCTCTTTTATGTGTGACAGTCCTAGTATGAACGATGTGGTACAGGTTATATGTTTTGGCAAAGGTCAAGTACCAGGCATTTTGATTGAGCCAGTAGAAACAAGGTATCTAGTCAGTTTCTGTAAGGTGTGTGGAGACTAGTTGTTTACAACTCATTACCGTCCCTCTTGTTGATCGCAAACGTTGATGATTTCACTAGTCAATAAACTATTCCTATGCACACATTGCCGAATCGGGGATTTTTTTTTTCTACCCGAAAAATAGAAAAACAAATTTCCTTGGTGTATTGGCCTATAAATAACGGGAAATGGCTATTTTATATACACACACATCGTATTAGTGCTAACATCGTTTTCCAAGCCAGTTAAAGTTTTTCATGGCCCCACCGCTATAGTCCTCGTCCCAGAAGCCCCAGATTTTCCCGGAAGTTGGTCAACATTTTTGATATCGCCGAAGAAGCTCTATTTGGTCTCATTCCCCTTTGAAATCTTAGATCCAAATGATGTTTGGTGGAGGTTATGAGCGAAAGTGTGACCTATTTTGGTCGACCAATATTATTTTACACGATCCTCTATGGGGCCTTTCAAAATCACGTTTTAGCTCTCGCATCAAAACGGATTGAAATACCAGTATCCACGCAACTTTCAGAGGGGTGAAGGCCAACTATTACGATGAAAACTTCATACCTCAATCGGGCCATCCCCTTTAGAAAATGTAAAATGTACATTTTTACAGAAGCGGAACAATGATAGCTCAATCAGGTAAGCGCTCGACTCCGAGTGTATGCTCATCCATGCGTATAGGGGTGCGTTCGATCCCTGTGAGATTCCTGTCTTTTAATTTCCTTTACAAAATTACTCGCTTGGTTGTCTCGAGTTACCCATGCGATATTGGGAAGCTGTCCCGGCTGCGATGGTTATCTCGTAGTATGTTTGCGATAAGGGAAAGCGCTGATCCCTATCTGCTGCTCCCTTGAAATGATGCTAAATGGTTTATGGTATGGTTTGGGCCACAGTGATCAGCCGCCATTTGTGAAAGCGCTTCGAGGCAATAGCATAAGGCGCTATATTAAATCTCTTGCTATTATATTATTTAATCCTATATCCAGTGTTTCCTTAAATGTCCCTGGACTTATGACGTAATGTTATTTAAATGGTAATGTTTGTAATTATTTTGATATCCGAAGCCATTATGTTGGTATTATATCATTTCTTTCTATTATACTACATTGGGTGTGTCCGTTACGAAAAGTAAAGAAGGTTCAATGCAACGAGGAGTTTTGTGGCGTGCATTTGGGTTTCTATGTAGTGCTTTTATTATCATATCCCAATATCTGTCCTGTACCTTGTACTTGGGCTACAGAATACCCCCGATTCAAATTTGATCTAACATTTGTGTATAACGCATCTTTTCATTATACTAATAGACAATATGCAAATCCATCACCCGTATTTGACTAATTAGTTGCACTGGGACTAGCTTTCCCAGTTTGTTGCCTTAAGCGAGTGCAAAGAAAGGGTCAAGACAAGCAAAAATAACATTCTAAAACATCAATAAGTTTCCTCCATATTTACCCTCGTCTGCCAAGGGGGAGGAGTGCCCTTGTATTCGTACCATGCTAAAACCTCCTTTTCTGATGCAAAATTATCTAAGGTAATATTGTCCAATTGGAATTTTATGATTGTTTCAGGCAAGTGACACCACTCACCGTGGTATAGGTAGAACACGAGGTGATGCTAAGTATTATGAGATGTAACCGACATCCTGGCATACGTTAGGATGTCACGAGTATTTTTCCGTAGCATGCAGTTATCGTCCTTCATTTTCAATGAAACCAGCATTAGTAGGACCGACATCAGAGCATTAATGTCAAAACGTACGTCATGAAGTTTGCATTTCAAGCAAACTGTTAATTTCCATGGACACACACAACAAAGTTAGGAATACGTCCATCAGCAGTTTTGGCTCTACATGATGAAAAATGACTGACATATAGTGGACGTCCAAATTTATGTAACTGTTCACAGGGTTAGGCACCAGACTTTGTTTTCATATCTCCGCATTTTGGATTTTAACATAAAGGTTTTTTTAAAAACCAAGGGACAAGTTTTGTCTTCATTTTTTAATGGTCTATAAGTAATTGTTTATAATACATATTCTTTCATAAGATGTGTTAATTGCATGGCTTCAACAAAGTTATCTTTTTCTTATCATCTTTGTAATTACCGTCATATTGGATTTTCAGCTAAATTTCAGTCAATTCTCTAGTTTTGCTGCATTTTGAAACCAAGGGACAATTTGGTCTTCAATTTTTGAAGTTTCTAAGCAATTATTATAAAAGTATCTTTCATATAAGACATGTTAATGGCATTGTTTCGTCTTAATTATCTTTTTCTGTCGATACTCATAAAAGTGGGTGAACCGTCTATGTACACCAACAGCTGTGTGTCGCACTTATTTTCAATACAAATGGAAAGAAGAAAATCTACGCTATCCTATGCTACATACTTTATATGAAACGGGTGTTAATAAAAAAAAAATGCAACCCTGTCTCAACCCTGTCACTGTACCAACCTATGGAAAAAAACTAGACGGCAGACAATACCAATAACTAAAAATATAACACAATAAAATTACAAAACTGTATTTCGTCGGCTGAATGCAAGACCAACGTAAGTGAATTTTGACTAATTTTAAAGGAAGAACATATTTGTGTTTCTATTAGCTTCTATAGGAAATGTACTTGTATGATACAAATCAAATAATTTCTCCCTCATAAACGTAATTAAAATTAATTTGCAAAAGAAGAAAACATACGTGAAATCAGTATTTCTTGTTAATGCAAGACCAACGTATAAGTGGCACTTACGTTGATCTTGCACTGACAAAGGTGTAAAACTGTTTAATGCAAGACCAATGGAAGTGCAGCACTTTACGTTGGTATTGCACTGAAAAGGGGCAAATATGTTTAATGCAAAACCAACGTATGTGCCACTTACGTTGTGTTTAATACAATGACTTACGTGTCTTGCATTAAGCGGAAAAAGCGCATCACACGTACGGTATATTATTTTTATAATTAAAACGTTTTAATCACTTATATATCGACACACATAGTTAGTTAAATTATGCGCGAATACTTCCTCTTTCAAAATTCACCAACAACTCAATTTCGCCAAAAATGTCACTTAAGTGGGTCTTGCATTCAGCCGACGATTTATAGAGCGATTTGTCCTTCTGTTATCCATTCCACTTGGATATATTTTGTGGAAACGGGACTATGAGCATATTACTCCCATTCTCATCAAGCTTCACTGGCTGCCCGTTGAATTCCGAATCCAATATAAATTGGCTGTTTTGGCATTCCGTCATTTTGAAGGTACTCTGCCAGTATACCTGTCGACCGGTTTGTGTATTTATCAACCTTCCCGCGTTTTTAGATCCTCCATCGAAAAACTGCTCAAAATTCCTCGAGTTAGCCTTAGGACAGCCGGTGAACGCTCGTTTCGTTTTGCTGTCCCGGTCGTTTGGAATTCACTTCCAAACACCCTTCGCAATATTCCCACGCTATCTCAATTAAAAAAAAAAGTTGAAAACTCATCTCTTTCATCAAGCTTTTCCTGATTCACAGATTTAATGTTTTTGTGTGTGTTTTTATGTTACTGTGCGCTCTGAGTTCTTAGGAAGATTTTGCGCCTTATAAGAACAATTTATTATTATTATTATTGTTATTATTTTGTTTTGCTCAAACAAAATTGTGTTGTCGTGAGAAAATGGAGCACACCTGACACAGGTGTAGATAATAAAAATGGAAAAAAAATGAATTTTCAGTGCAACGGGGTCAA
>JAMKCH010043339.1:0-40990 GCA_023653785.1 Ophioderma brevispina
TCAAATGTTGAGTGTCAGGTGTTGAGTGTCAAATGTTGAGTGTCAGGTGTTGGATGTCAAAATGTTGGGTGTTATGTTGAGTGACAGGTGTCATTTTGGGGTCAGGTGATGGGTGTCATGTTGGGTTCAGGTGAGTGTCATGTGACGGGTGTCGTTGGGTGTCAGGTGTTATGTTGGGTGTCAGGTGACGTGTCATGTTGAGTGTCACGTAATGGGTGTCATGTTGGGTGTCAGGTGACGGTGTCATGTTGGATGTAAAGTCACAGGTGACGGTGTCATGTTGGGTGTCAGGTGAAGAGTGTCATGTGATGGGTGTCATGTTGAATGTCAGGTGATGGGTGTCATGTTGGGTGTCAGGAGACTGGTGTCATGTTGGGTGTCAGGTGTTATGTTGGGTGTCAGGTGATTAGTGTCATGTTGCGTGTCATGTTGGGTGTCATGTTGGGTTGGGTGTTAGAAGCTAAGATTCAGATGTTGGGTGTAGGATTCTGGTGTCAGATTTTAGGTGTTAAGTGTCTGGAACCAGTTGTCTGGTGCCAAGACTCATGTCTGGTGTCCTGTGTCAGGTATCTGGTTCCTAGTTTCTGGCTGTACATATTCACATTCTTAAAATTAAATGTGTATAGTAATAAAGGACACAAGATTCTGAAAACAAAATGATAAAATTGGATGGCTTTTTTCTCGCAATACTCCCAAGTTATTGGTCTCCCTATGAGTTTTTAAAAAATTGTGCGAGTCGCACAGCGACGAGCACAATTTTTTTTTTAAACTCATAGCTCGACCAATTGGAGTATTGTGCTCAAATCCATCCATTTTATTTACCAATTTGATGACCCGCTGCCGATAAAATCCATAAACAACTTCAATCCTTCCAGTTTCTCAAGTGAGAGGCACGCAACCGTGGCCTAGTTTTGATCATCACAACTGAATGATTAATTGGCTTACTGTATTTTGCGAAACAAAATGAAACAAAATGCCCATTGGATTACACGCTTTATTCCGTCATGCATACACAACATGCATAACAGAATAAAGCGTGTAAATCTATGGGGTTCTGTTTTGTTTTGTTTCGTTTCACAAAATACAGTAAGCCTGATTAATTAGGTCGCCCAGGGCAAATCTATTCTTCGATGCGTGCATGATTTTATGCCCTGTGATTTCTGGATTTTTTCGGCAACAATTTCAAATTTGGTATGTAGACATAGGCCCTAATGAGAAGTGTTTTTGTTCGTATGAAAAAATAGATATGCTTCCCTACAATCGGTTTTACATCGGTTTATTAACACTTAAGTGCCTAAGGGGAAAAAACAGGCTTTTTGCATTAATTTCTTTTACCAACATGAGTTAATCATGTCATTTTGCCCCTCCTAAGCTTCCGCCGCACCTGTGCTATAAATTGTAAGCGAGGGTTACATGCATCGTTGATGCTCTCGTTGTAAAATCGCATTGAAAAACTGCATTTTTGGGGCATTTTTAAAGGACATTTAAGGGGGGTCACCATCCGAAGCCCCCTCTGGAATTCTTGGATACCAATCATAATTGTAAAAAGCTATTTGAAATGAATAACCTATGGGCTACACATGGAAAACAAAATAAACATAGTGCTTGAAATGCAAAATAAAAATATTACTAATGTAATATGGCCAATTTTCTACATTTTACCCTCACTAATTTTGTGTCTCAGGGGCCTCTAAATGGGGGGGGTATGTATATCTCAGTACCAGGGGGGGGTTAGATCAGGCTAACCTTGCCTGTGATAATATTTCATCAAGTACACTTATCCAACAAAAAATGGATCGATTTGGCCAACCTTCATGTTCCGACATTTCCCATATCACCTGGTTCTCTCTGTCATAGACACTTAAGTGTTAAGACTAACTAAATATTGAAGGAAAAAAAATGTTTTGCTTTGGAAGTCCATAAATCTAGGAAAATCAGTCAAAAATCAAAATGGCAAACATGCAATATCCTTGGGCTGGATAAAGAGGTTGAATTATTGGATAAACTTCAGCTTCCCTAGTAAAGTGGCACAATTGTGATTTTACCCTTTCGTTGTTAAATAAACATATCTCAAGGTTTAACAAGCAAATTGAACAGATCAAACGGCATTTGAAAGCTAAAACTGTGCCCTTGATGGTGATGTAAGTATTATGTCATAACAGTATTTTCCAATTGTCAAAGAGGGCGCTTTTCACTTGCACAATTTTTATTGAGACAGGCTGTACATGTGTGTATGTGTGTGCTTAAAAGTGCTTTAACAGCAGAAAAATGTCACAAGACAAATAAAAATCCCGGGATAAAAATACATCGGTCCTCGGACCGCATGTGTCACTTGCTGCCACAGTTTGTAATGATAGGGCTCATATGTCCTTTGACCTTGGCATGTGACCTTTGACTGCATCAACAAATGAGGGATCCAATGTTGCACCTATGACTCAAGTTTGGTTCCAATTGAACTTCAACTTTTCAATTTAGGTCAATTTTACATTTTCATCTTACAACTTGACCTCACATGACCTTTGACCTTGGTATGTGACCTTTGACCTCATCAGCAAATGCAGGATTCCATGTTCCACCTATGACTCAAGTTTTGGTTTTAATCCATCAAAGTAAGCAGATATTACAGGCAAATGTGTTAACCCTTTTTCACAAGAACAGACATCAACAACAGACATCAACAGTGGACAAAGTGATCCCTATACTATGTGGGCAGGCGACACAAAAATGAAAATATCTTTTTATAAACTTGATTTTGTGGTTTTATTTTACCTCAGATGGATTCCAAAGCAACAGTTACCGCATTCTGCAAAACCAAAATGGCAGTAAGTAAATGGTAGTTAAAGAGACATGAGATTTCCAGAAAGAAGCGCCCCCAATTTTTTTCGAACCCAGGTTTTTTGCATATTTGGAATGCTTTCCAATGTATTAGATCACACCCGAAGTGAATAAGCTGAATACGCCGTCTTTATGTAATAATATGATGATTTAGTACTTTCTGTCGTGCACAACAGAAAGTCAAAGCACGGTGTTCTATGGGGACAATTACGATAGTCAGGCAAGTTCAAAACAAGGTTTGCTGTTTTCTTTTATACTTGTTTGTCCAATAAACCTTCGGAACGTTCTTGGTAGGCGGTCTACAATCGATTCTGTGCAATCTGAGAGAAATTTGTATCCTAAAAAAATCTCCTCCTGTCACTTTAATTAATTAATCTAGCAGGGTTGGTATTGTTGGGCCATTGTTTCTATTAAAGGTGCAATGAGAGATTTCAAGTCATCCATATTTTCTGTGATATGAAATGATTTCATATAGATTAGATATGCAATAGATTCCTTACTTTTTATTTGGCTACAGAAATAACTTAAAATGAAAACAAAAGGCGATTTGTATATGCTTATATTTCAATAGAAAACATAGGCTGAATTTCGTATTTGCTCCTATACGAAAATAGAAATTTCACAATTTTTGTACCAAAGAAACAGTTCTCAGCCTAATCCTTTCAGATGGGGATATTTTTGATAGAGAGCTTTACACCAGTACAAAAAATCAGAATTTTCACATTTTTTATTGACACCTGTTATTTGAAATCTCTCGTTGCGCCTTTAATGGCCCTATAACTAATAGCCTCATCCCCTGAATTCCACAAAGTGGTCAATACTTTGGTGTCTTAAGAAAGCTATTTTCCTCATTTATCCTTTGGGCAAGAGTTCCATATGTACTCCCCTTTGAAATTCTACCTGTAACAAATTATTTTTATTTTTGGCCTTAGGGTTAGGGTATTTGTTAGTGTAAGGCCATAAATAAACAATAATTTGTTCCATCTGGAATTTTAAAGGGGGGTACACGGAACTCTTTCCATCCTTTGAAATCTTATTGCTAAAGGATGTTTTTGGTTTTGATGTTACAAGCAGAAATGTGCCCCATTTTGGTTGACCAATATTAATTTTACACAATACTCAATGGGGCTTACAAAATGGAGAAGTATTGGCACAAAACTTTGGGGTTTTGGGGCCAAGATCATCGAATCAAGATGCAAATGTCATAATTACATCGGGTAATTCACCATTAAATTAAATTTATACTGCTATTTAATTATATGACTGTTCTAACTGAAAACTCATTCCACAGGTATATTTTCACTGAGGAATTCTATGGAAAATTCATCCAAACTTTCTTATCTTATTGTAAAATGAGGAGTCAGAGACACTTGGTATGATGATGATGATGTGGCAGCCTATTGCTGCTACCCTGGTGAGGTCATGAACTTGCATACTTTTGCCTAGTTACTTAAACCACTGACTGCTGTATTGACCTGTTTGCCTAGTTCTTTGTACACCTACAACAAGCTGCATTTTGTATTCCTGTTCAGTGTTTAAATTTTATGGGTTTAAAGAGACACTGGCACGCACAGTTGAAAAATAGTTGCCCTCAAGATTTTTCAAATCATATTTTTGCATAGTTGTAAGGCTTTATATCAAAAACCCTCACCCGAAATGATTAGACCAAATCGCTTGCCTTATGGTAACAGACAATTTTTATAATTCAACAACGTCGCCGGCGACGCGTAATTCAGCATACAAGAAAATGTGTTTAACACAAGCACATGCACGCCTATGCATTTTTCCCACGCTATTCACACTTACACTGTGTTGATCGCTATACCTTTTTGGGTTTTGATATCAGTGAGTACGAGCCAAAGATATTCATGTAAATACACATTTGTGAATTAAGTTAGTGGAAACTTAAAAGTTGCCGACAAATTACCCTGGATGTCTTTATCCTCATTCAATGTCCCGTAGCTGTTTTGGGTATTTTGTTTATGTGTAAAATATATATCTGTTCTTCCATGGCCTAGACTCATTTGAGAGCAAATTTGAAGAAATTTATATTTTGGGTGAAATGGCAGTGCCGCTTTAATTCATTTTGTTCACTTTTGCAACTTAATAATTCCAGAGGCCTCTTAGATAACATGAGAAATACCATTAGAACTTCTTCTCCAAGTTCTAGTTTGTAAACTAAAGGCTCTAGAATAATATGTACACTTCTTTGGTGCAATGAAAGAGCTTTAAAGGTTTCAGCTACCTAATGATATACAATTCAATGGTGCTAAGGTAGGCCTACTCTCAAAAATTTCCTGAACTCAATTCCAGGTAGGTGTACCAGGGAACACACTAAGGTCATTGGCATAACAGATGGGGGTGGGTGGCAGGTTCCCCCCCCCCCCCCAGAGAGTTTTGACTGGGAAAAGGGCTGTATTTGCACTAGACTTCTTTTCGGGGGGGGGGGGGCAAACATTGGAAAAGTGCATTTGGGGGTGAAGTGAAATTCTGGGAGGGGGTAACTCTTACTTGATTTTTTTAAACAATTTAGCCAGCCCAAAATTGCTTTGTCCAATTATGGTGATTTTTGACCTCAAATCACTGATTTTGTCAAATCTGTCATCTGTCTTCGACTGGGGGGGGGCAAACTGGGTGAGGGCAAGAAAAAATTTATGGGAGAGAAAAATAATTAGGGCCGGCATAATTCCCCCCCCCCCCCTGCTGGCACGCCACTGATTGGATGCGTTTTATAACATCTACCATTCACAATATATTTTTACTGGATTCTTGGGGTACTTCTTTGTATTCATATATATTTTAGAAATTAGATTGTTAGCTATAAAATGATACTGTGAATCGTGTTTTCAAAAGGTTAAATTAAAAGGAACCTCTCTGGAAAATTTTCTTTTTTTTTAAACTCAAATACCCAAATCGTCGAATGAACACAATGTTGATTTAGAGTTGTATTATTCAGCTCTAACGATTTCCAATCTAACACTACATGGTCATCCACACACCTAAAAAATAAGGTGATATTCAGCATGTTGTTTTTAAGATCTCAAAGAGGGTGGCCTGATTTTAAGTAATAAAAGTTTTCATCTTTCTTGGCTGAGACTGGGGTGGGGGGGGGAACTTGGGGGGCGGGGCAAGCAAAATTATGGGGAGAGAAATAATTAGGTCAAGGCAATTTATTCCCCGCCCCCCCCTCGCCCCCGCTGGCACGCCCACTGATTGGAATGGATGAAAAATTTTCTTTTTCTTTTCTATTTTAACTTAAAATACCCAAATCTCGAAATGAACCAAAATGTTGATTAGAGCTTTGTAATTACCATCTTCACGATTTCCATCTACACATAACGTTTCATCAAACCCTAAAAATAAGGTGATATTCAGCATGTTGTTATAGGATTTCAAAAGGACATGGCCTGATTTAGTAATAAAGTTTCATCGGTGCTTGAAGGGTCTTCAACCCACAACCCCATCTGTAACGTTACGTTCCACCTTTCCGCCCCCAATCAATCCGTTTGATGTTAGAGCTATACCTGTGATGTGGTATACCCAGAGAGTACTCGTGTAAAATTGAATATGGTTCGACGCAAAATGGGGCACATTTTGCTCATCAACTAACACATTTAGTCCTAAAAAATACACGCAAATGAGACAATAGTAGCTCCTCGGGATCCCAAAATTTTGACCACTTCCAGTAAAATTTGGTTCTGGGGACAAGGTTATTAGTGACTGGCCTGGCCCTTTAATCTCAATTGCTGTGTTTCTGAAATTCTGCAATGGAAAACTTCAAGCTTTAGCTAATGCCAAGGGGATAAAAATTGAATGCTTTACGTGGTATTATTTATTCAGTTATCTCTCTGAGGTCTCTTCAAAAGTACACACCTGGTTGTGACAACATCAGGGCCTTTGTCGAAAACTGGTTACAAACGGGGGGGGAAGGATGCCCGATGTTCATACTAGAGTTGGGATTTTTGGAGGTTGCCAGGATCCGTGGAGCTCTATTGAAAAAATCCCTAAATCGCTATTAATGCCGCGCATTTCCTCCAAAACCGCTTAATTAATTTCCATTCTATTTTTATTCATATATACTCAAGAAGACAACTCATTGGAAATCAATTTATTCTGCGAACATATAGTTCGTAGAAGAAATTTTGGAGAAAAATGCATTTGAAAATCAATTTTCCGCGCCAGTTCCAAAAATCCCTAGACTGCTGAGAACGTTGTGGTTATTCAATTTAAGTCTCCTTCGCCATTTGTTATATGGGGTCCACCCCACCTACTTGACTCCACAAGGTCCGAACACGAACATATACAAACGCGCACAAGACTACGGCGCTCATGCAACAACGATTCCCGACGTATTGACATGATCTGGCCCACAACATCGCAACCACCATTTTGCTTAAATTTCCTTTCCAAGACCGATTTGTCTAGTTGATCGCATTTTTTCGTGTTTACAGTTTTACATAAATTTACATATAAGTTCTTTTTTTATGGGGTGTGAGTGCTTTCAGTAAACGTTTTTCACGTTAGACAGAAAAATGACCGTATCATGAGCCTTTAACAACCTAGAATCTATATACAATGTTACAGGATCCAAATAAATCATAAAGTTTGGCAGCAGTACAATTTGAATATATGCTATGTCCAAATAATATCCCTTGATCGCGTTTTAAAGAGTTTATTGTTGAGTGAGGATAGACATATGGGCCTTAGGGAGTGACCCAATGTTCTTCTTTTAAAAAACTCTCCTAAGTAACAAAAAAGATAATAACAACCACATAAATCGAAACTCGTGAGAGTTTTATTGTGACATTAAAAAGATCAGGACTTCCACAACTTTTTCATGATCAATTAAGGGAGAATTATAAAGATTGGGATGCCGAAACGTTTGATGATGTCAATTGTTTATGGTACTCTTTGGCAAGGAACAAATTGATCGAGGCGGCATCTACTGCAATTGGTGCTAGACGGTTATAGGGGGTAAGAGGTGTAATCCTGGTTTCACAGATAACAACATCGTGAAAGAAGCGATGAAACAAAGAGGGAGGCGGGGCTCGTCTCTCTAGAAAATATGCCAGAGCGGGAACAATTGTGATCACTTGTGGAACTGTTATCAGAAAGGCGTGTTCCACGTCAAAAACGTATTGGTCAAATCGAAGATCCCAGAAGATGCGCGTCATAGTGCTACTATCGACTTAACCTAATAAAGGCGGCAAAAGCTGTCGCGATTTCTGGACATTTGGAACAGACGGTAAGCACAAAAGCGGATGTTTATTGTTTGAAAATACCAGGTACTGATGAATTACGTCTGACCGAAAAACAATGACCCACACTGCCTTACACTATTTCCGTACCCTTGGAAAAATGAATCGTAGCTTAACGGATGATAATGATGAGCACACAGTTCAAATTAAGAAAATGTTAGCTCCATGAGAACTATTAATTAGTACGATCACTAATATCAAGAATAATATTAACCTCCTTCTCGACATTCAATTTTAAATCTTGATATTGTTAAAGATGCTAGTGCAAGCCAAAATAACAAATCACCGGTTGACCTGATCACACGAGCTCCTCAAAAAATGGGGTGAGTGTCTTCAAAACACCATGTTATCTTTTTTAGAGAAGATTTTTTCCTTGAAAAGACACCTTTCAATGGCAAAGCCGTTATCGTTCCAATCACCTCAAAAAGGTGATCGCGTGATCTAACAATTACAGAGGATATCTCTCACTTTTCGTGTGTTTCAAAAATTTTTTAATCGTATTGTGCCAACTCTATTTCAAACTTTCTTGAAGAAGACAACACATTATCGAGGTTCAAAGTGGTTTTAGATCTTTACGGCGTTGCGAAGATCACCTTTTACGCTCAAATCTTTGCCAGCGTGTGACGCGCCGACGAGAAATACTTTTAGCATTTTTTTTTGGATTCCAAAGGGCACTTCGATCCGGTCTGGAGAGATGCTTTGTTATTGGCAGTTGGACGGGGGATAAAGGGGTCGCGTCGGGAAGATTATAGATTGTTTTATATGATGGGGTCCAGGGAAAGTTAGACTCTGTGAAATTGAGACTGACTTTTTTGACATAGATGAAGGCGTGAAACAGGCTGGGCCCCTCTCACCAATTTTTGTATTGTATATTTATGCACGAATTCACGAAGATGTTAAAAGAAAGTGATCTAGTATCTGCATTCACGCGTAACAATTGGTGGGAGTCTTTTTGGGGCAGACGATGTCGTCCTACTCGCTAACGACAGGATTGAATTGCATACGATGTCAACTTAATCAGCACAATTTGCAAATTCTATGGAAACTAAACTTCAATTATGAGAAATCTAATGTACTTAGAATTGTGTCAACTATTGCTGTTCCATAAGTTTGGATTGGTGATCAACAATTACCGAAGTGGACACATATAAATATTTGGGGTCCGCATATCCATAGAACCCTTTCTGATCATTACCACATTGAACAACTGAACTGTCATGAAAGGCAACAAATTATGCCTACATCAAGTCAATTATTGATCGGTTCGACATTATAACCGCGTTTATTATGGTGATATTCTATGGCGCACATCGCTCTTCCCACTATTAACATGCGTGCGCGGTTTTGATTAACACAAGCAAAAACGATATTGACAAAATCGAGTCGCTTCAATTGCAAATGGCGCGTTATATATTAAAAGCACCAGAAACCTCCGAAAAGGCATATATGGTGAGCTGGCTGGGTACCGTTAAGGTCATACAAACACCCTTAGAATTAAATACTTACAGACCCCATCTTCTACACATGGAAAGTTACCGCTTGCCCAGCCTCAGGCTGAACACCATTCTCAAACCTATCACAGGCCTGACCGTCTTCGTTTTAATTTTCTTGACACTATTGTTAAGACATTATCAACTTTACTTATGACATCTTAATAACCATTTTTTGGATCAAGCACTAATCTGTCAATCCCCTTGGACTGCAATGGGTTTGCTCACTTTTAAAAATGCTAACCTAATAGTTCCTTCATTTTGGAATGAGGAGATTAACAGGAAATCATCATTGCCGACTTACTCCTTATAAGAAGCGCCTATAAGGAAAAATAGCTTCTTTGATAAAACTGATTTTCAAGGAGTAAAGTTAATTAAACCTAGATCCAATACAACTGTTGGCAATTACTAATAGAACTATCAAGGTGTGATCATTATAATTATGCTCATTGTGCAATAAACATGGAGTGAAGACATCCACATTTCCCTGTTTTTGTGTACTAATTTAAACAATATAGAATCAATGATTGCACAACCTTGAAAGAAACCTTACAAACACTAACCGTCCTGATATATGGAAGTATATATTTCCAGTAGCTTTGCCCGTAAAGGACACATGATGTTAGGCGGTATAACTTACTTATAATGATGAGAATGTTGCTGATATTTTTGATAAATTGTGTAAGTCGTACATAAATCAGCCTGAAACTTCGCAACGAGTCTACTGATTGTAGTTTATTCTTTACATGGCTTGTTTAATTAAAATAATACTTGTATATTTATATATATAAAACGGTAGATAATGTACATGTAAACATTTAATGTATATGGATGCTTAAATTATTTTATGTTTTTGGATTGCGTATGTATGCCTACTTGTACAATATGCCATGTCGGTTCTAGCCCCTGTACATTCCCCGAATATGGGACACAAACATTCCAAGTTTTGCGCTTCATTGCGTTTGACGTAGCAGAGGTATTTAACCGACATTGCATAAGTGTTTGTGTGGTGTGTGTGTGTGGGTTGTGGGTCATGTCTCATGATTTATAAGTTATTACCTCTGTATGAACGCTCCGTCCTGATTGGCTGTTCCGCATGTTGTAAAAGCGTATGTTTCCTCAAATAATAAATAATAAATCAGCCTTCCCCCCCGGTTTAGAATCCATTTTTTCACAAAAACACTAAATGCGTGAGTGTACTGATTTATCCAAATCCTCTGGCAATAAAAGGTTTTATATACCTCAGAATAGATTCCTGTCATCTGTGGTTCAAGTGGAGCATAATTCCTGTCTCCACGCACTGGATAGGTAATCTAATTCTCCACGCGAATTGAATATCGAAGCCGGGAGAAACCGGAAGTTCCAACGCGTCCCTTTTGCTCTACCCAAAACATTCACTCGGTTGCACGTTTCCTCTGGGATGAGTATACACGTATGCCTTATAAAGTACTTGCCTGTCACTATCTGAAAACATCTCAAGCCGTTTGCAATTTGTATGAGTAGGTTCGCGTTTTGGGCTGAAATTAACTGTGAGTTCAGAGTGATAGTGAGGGAGTTATTAAGTTTCACGGGACATCCCACACAATTGTTTCATATTGTTTCGAAAGTTTAAAACACAATCTTTAGCAACACATCACCACAATAAATTTCAAGTCACATTTTTAAAATTTAAATATTTAACAAATCGGCCTCCTTCAGAAATTTAATCACCTGAGGGCCTAATATCTTGAAATAAAATGTAATTTCAAAATCTGGGACACTGTAAATATTTTCTACGAATCACGGCAATAATCAACGCACTCAAGTACTACATTTTCACAGAAAGAAGCACATCAACAAGGAATACACCAAGGGACTGGCTCACCTCTAACAAATGACTTGGGTTCATATAATATGACCACTTTTACATCGCGCTAATACAAACTCGTCCCTTCGCCCAATCAACCTAATACCAAGCTCCAACAGTTGGTTGAAAGGCATGCTTTTATTATAGGAAATGAACCCACAGCAAAAAAAAAAAAAAATTTGCCACCTATTTCGGATATAGCAGTAACCGAAGCCTTAAAATCTGTAAATGGGATCTCAATCTTTGTTATATTCAATAAGTGGATTTCTTCTTTGGCCAATACATCAACCTTTCAGTGCCTTGAATACCAATGTGAGTCGGAATCCCAGCTAACACAACGGATTATTCAATTGAGAATTGAAGAATGCTTCCATCAGCTCAGCAACATGGGATGATGACAATTCTCTGCCTTTTAAAAGCCTAAGACTAGATAGTGATCAGTAAATGAATGAAATGACTCTTCATGGGAATTTCTCTAATTCAAAGGCCAACTTAAGTGCCTGCAATTCGGCAGTGAAAATAAAGCATTATCAGGTAACCTAATCAGACGTTGATCACGCCGACTTAAAATAGCTGCAGCAGCCCTTTCCAAACCTTAGGACCCATCTTATAAATAGCTCGTTTTGTGATGATATTTATGTCTAAGATCATCAAATTTACTTGAAAGACAAGATCATCAGTTTAAACCCCTGCTTAGTATGACTAAAGTAGGTCATATCAAGCTCAACATGGTCCCACGAGGAAAAATCAATGAAGCCAATGTTACCGTATTTTGTACAACCCCTGTATCTAAAACGAAACCCTCTTTTAACCGATTCCAAGGATTGAATAGCATTAGGTTTACTAGTCTAGAAGTTGGTAAATTTAAGCAAAAGGATACTCTCATGTGTTGGATAATCAGCATTAATTTAAGTTTTAGAAGCATATTGAAGAGCTAATTTTTCCCATCTTAGAAGTAATTTAGGTTCATTAGCTTTCGACATATAAGCTTTGGGGCAGAGGAGAGGGTACGAAAAAGCACAAAACCAAGCATAGTCCGAAGACCTTGATCTGATAGGTTCAACAAGCTTTTCAAATATGAATTACGAGCAGAACTATAAACAAATAGCAACCATAATCCAATTTGATCTCATAAGTGATCTATAAGGCGAAGCAACTGAGGCGATCTGCACCCCCCATCCATCTTAAGAAACTAGTTTAAGATTCGACCTTTATACACCCTCTTCTGCAAATGGCCATATGAGCTTTAAGTTCAATTTACTGTCAAATATTAAGCCTAATAATTTAGTCTGTGAAACGACAGGAATAGGAAAACCAGTCATTTTTAAGTTCTGGGTCCGGTGAAGGACGTCTTTGTTGCAAAAATGCATACAACAGTTTTAGTTTTGGAGAAACGGAACCTTTTTCATCTGCCCCACTGTGATAAGCACTTCAGGCATTTTGCATATTTTGTCTTTTCTATTAGCCATATTTGGATGAAGAATAGGAATAGATCATCTACAAACATGACCTCTCCCCTCCATTGACCACTTTGCAATACTATTAATTTTCCAAAGAAATAGAGCAACAGAGAGAATACTGCACCCTGTGGAACACCCATCCCTTGATTATGTAATTCTGATACGACTGTTCCCAAACGAACACTAAAACCCGATCAGTTCAAAAATTCTTAATAACAAGGCATTTTTTACGCTTATCCGAAATTCTGCAAATCTTCAAATCCATATTTCCCCAAGTAGTAGCATAGGCCTTCCTAGATCAAAGTACTACCGACAACAACCTGATGTCCTCTAACAAACCATCACGATAAAGATTCAAGATGAACAAGTTGGTCAATAGTACTACGCGCCTGCTGAAAAACCACTTTGACACTAGATATCAGTGCTTACTTTCCAAAACCAACAATAACAGCATAAAGCATCCGTTCCAGGTCTTAATCACAGCTGGTAAGGGAATGGGACATAATTTTTGTGCCGTGGTCCATCTTTTTTTTTTTTTTTAATTTGAAATGTTTTTTCCTGTTTTCTTTTTGTTTAAAAATACAATATACAGATTACATTAAGTAACTTTAAGGAAAATCACACTTATTTTTAACATAAAGGAATTACCCTGATTAGCAATGTCCTCTAATTGCATCATGCCGTACCTCTTGGGAGATTCCTTGCCTGGTAACACACAGTTGTCCTTATGAAGTGATAGAAACTGAGGAATCCCATTTTTTCCTTTAGTTCAACAAACTGGACGTTTTCCTTTTAAGCGTTCTTCGCAAAAGTTACATACAGGAACACAAAAATCAGGATATAATAGAACTCCTATTTTCCAAGGGTGTGAAACGAATCAAACAGTCGTCGTGATGGGCGCTGACATGTGAATATGAACGGAAATAATTATCGTTTGGGTGCTTGTATACACACTGATGTCAATTCCGATACAAACAATCCGCCAAAATATCAGTTGTTGGATGTTGGTGATAGGTGGTTTTTAAATTTGGTCCTAACCCATGGCCCCACACAACGACAGAAATGACACATCAGTCGTCTTGCTGAGTTAATAAACCGAATCATGAATAAATCGTTTTCACCTAAGCGCGCATGCATTATGATTGGGAAAAAGAAAAAAAAAGGAGTATCTGAGCACAATGATCCAGGTACACTATTATTACACATGGGCCACCTCTAACACAGACATTATTGTATCACTACCGATTAGTGTAATGCAAAGCGGCACCCACCAGTATGTGAAAAGAAAGAAGAAGCGGAGACAAGCCATTGCTTTCTATTGTTGGTATCTATGTTTTCTTTGTGTTCGGAAAAACATGCGAGAGGGTGAATTTCTAAAGATTACGAACGTTTTGGCCTCTCGATCTATATAGAACCTCTTGTGTATTTTCGGTCCTTTTTTAAGAGATGTACAGCAGTTGAGCAGTAAAGGTTAAAGCTTTCAAACTTCGGGCAAAAAATAATTAAAGTGATAAGTGATTCAACAATCATTTGCAGTCACTTTAACAAATTGCTAGGCAGCGTAAGTCCGGCGGGGTGGGCACGTACATGAAAATGACGTACCTGTGCCTACTGCTACAGCAAACTAAGGTGTTATCCAGGGGGTATGAGTCAATCCTACAATGCAACGGGTTTTTGGGGAAATTTGATTATAAGGTCATGGGATCCCATATGACCAAACCCTGACCGTGCAACGCTCATTTTAGCCCACAAAAGGTTATAGTACTTAGGGAATTTTTAGCATTGATCATGAAAAGTCGTGTGATTATGACAGAATTCTGAACGCTTTTTATCCTGTAAAGGCTGATCACTCAGAGATTTTCCCGGGGAGCGGCCGCCCTCAATTTTCAAACAAATTGTGTTTTTGCCATAATACATAATGCTTGTCGCATCTTTCCCTGGCTTCGGAACAGGGATAATTGTAGCTTCACGCCTACATTTGGGAACATCCCAGACTCCCATATTTTTTATTTTTTATGAAAATATCATGACAATACAAGAAGGGATTCTTGTGAAGGTGCTTAAGAAAATTGATCATGGATTTCATCTGGTTCCAGTAGTAGCAGTTCTGACATTTACTAGGAGGTCATAAGCTCTAACATGCTAAATGCACTATTATACTCTCGCATCATTGATTCTTGTGTGAAAATTAATTTCTGTTTTTCAGCAGTATTTTTAAATCTTGAAAATGTCTGAGTATAACGATTTGCTTGAAGAATTGTGTTCAAATCATCTGCCAATATAAATTGGCAATATGCCTGAGTTTGACATTATAATAATCAGATTATCTAGATGAAATGTGGTATTATTCAATTGTGTCCCACTTATTTTCCTTAACATATCCAAGCTTTTTTTAAAAGGAGTTATAGAATTTAACTTGGATACATATTCGCCTCAGACTCCTTGTTTACTTTTAACATCATTCATGAAAGTGATGAGTTATTATGACTATCGAGAGCGGTCGTTTGGTTTAATGTCGGCTATTATTTCTCTACAGTCGGGCGTTTTTTATTTGCATTTCTGAAAAAAGCTGCCTCGTGGGAGTCAGACACATGGGAATCTCATGTTGGGCTTGATTTTTAAATTTCAGTGACGGTAGTTAGTTTGGGTAACTTTTGATCTTTTGTCAAGTTTGGACATCATTTGATGACGCGCTTGTCGTCTGTCTTACTGAATGTTATTTGTTATGTGATGCAACCTATTACCGGTTTCGTGGTGGTTCTCAGGCGAAAATGAAAGGCGATAGGGTTACCATATCTACCAAGCGCTTACCAGGGACTGAGGTAAACACAAGGTGCGAGTTCATTTGACTTGGGTAGATTTAGTGTAAAGGAAATTTCCCGTATGAAGGTTGACGACTAATAATGGAGATGACACTCCAAAGAAGTGTTTTACTGAGTCAGACTTGAGTGATGTTAATAACTCGGGTATTTTGCAACACAAAGTCTCAAAGGAAGATTCAGCATATAGTACGTAGAGAGACCCAAATTGCCACTTTAGAACTGCACAAAATTATTAAAGCCGCTACTTAGCAAATTTGGTATCGTGGCATCGTCCTTTGTTGAAGCCAAGCCTTTTTTTTCCATTATGGCATTAGTTATTACTGAATATGCATAATGTTTACGGTTATAGGCATGGAGAAAGTGGGTTTGTTGCGTTTCGACGGCAAGTGTAGAATTTTTATTTTTTGTATATTGGTTATATTTTGAGGTGTTTGAGAAATATTTTGGTGTCGCTGAGAAAATCCTTATCTGGTTGTCATTATTAAGTTCTTGTGGGCTGTTTTCGACATGAAGGACATTGCTGCGCGATAATGAATATACATTGCCAGCGTGGCTGTTCTCTAAACGATGTTCCACCACGTTGACCGTTTTTGGAAACTGTTGAAAGCCAGCATGGAATGGAATTTATTAAGTGGTCCTTGAAAGTTGAAGACCTTTAATATATTACATTTTCTAGATATAAATATCGAATTATTATAAATATGATAAACAAAAGCGGGTATTCACTTGCGACAGGAGTGGACATACTTCGGAATATTTTTTAATAACACTTACACTGCGATATATATTCTTATTGCGAGTGAGACGACAAACACCACTGGTCTTACTTTTGCGGGTTTGATTTACTTTTGTCGACGGTTGCTACGCTAAATGATTGGCCTAACATTCGACTTTTACTTTTTAATATCCAGCTTCGTTGAAAAGCGGAAATGTTGATGAAATAAGTGGCGTAGACATATCAATACTAAGCGGAAATCTTTTGGAACACATCTGCAAGAAATTCCTTACCTTTTGACTAGGAATATCCTATAAATCGTTCAACAAGAGTAGGGAAATTTGTCAGTTAGTAATCCTATATTTTTGATCGAGGATATTCCCTCAAAGTGGGCTGAAACATACGAAAATTTAAACGGTAGAGACATTTTTTAAAACCCGTAAAACCCCACAATTTTCTCTGCTACCAGTATGCCATGACCTCGCTGATATCCTTATTGTGTCTAACCAAGCGTCAATGTATGCTGTAAAAGAGACTCATATACGAATACGATTGTTATCGAGCTGGTTGATACAGGCATTGTAAGGACATTGCCGTGGGAACCTGGAGTGTGAATGTTAACTGGTTAGTGTACATTTGCCGATTACTCACACGTATGATCAAAAAGAATCACTGACCCACGACTTCATTTGAGTATACATAGCGTGGCCTCTAATGACCTGTTGGCCTTGCACCCTGTTTGTCAATATATCTAAAAAACACGTTCTGCCAACTAAAGTGCTATGACAAACTAAAGGAAACCACTGGGCAGGACATTCACGGTATGCGTATGCGCAGAATGACCTTTGGTGACCCATGTTGCACTTTTTAACCTCTAGTGGCCCTATGTAACGTTGTTGACCCATTGGTCAAAATCTATATTACTAAAAAAAATCAAATTTGTTGGGTTTGTCCGGATATGTGTTTCGCAGTCCTTTAACATACGGATTATAGAATTTTGGTGTGGTGGTAGAGCTCCAACGTATGAGGTTTGTGGTCACGATTTGGAGGTTCATTTTGGGTTCAAAGCGTCTTCAGCGGGTCAGGTGGAAAATGGTGTTGTTGACCTCAAAATGTATAACAATTAAGAACAATAAGTAACACATTGTTAGGCAAAAACAGATAATAGCCTGTACACAGTGAATATTAAAGACACAAGATATTAAAGTCTACAAAGTCTGTTCAAATGGTTTATGACTAGTGCTGTGAGTTTAAACATTACACGAACGGAAGGGGCAACGTTTAGAAAATTCACTACACGTTACATGCCAGCAAACCCTACTAACTTTTTTAAGTATTATTTTTAATTGTACAAACAACATTTATGGTCAAGGATGATAAAGTTGCATCATATGATCGAATGCACAAAGCCGGGTAAACCCGCATTACGACAATTTATGGTGCAAGAATTGCAGTTCCGTGGAAGCGCCAAATTCGGCAGTCGTAAACTTGTTGAAGGAGACATGAGCGTGTAAAACGGATAGGAAAATTAAACGGTAAACTCCCTCTCACTGTTTCTGCATCGTTTTTCTCCCGACTTTCGGATGACCAGCACCGCAAATTTTCATATTTAAACATTTAACTGCTAAAGGCTATGCTGGTCTTAAAGTGTTAACAAATAACTCCAGTGGTTGCAAAGGGATAGGCCTACAGATAATTGATGACCTGTGTGATTTGCTGTGCCTTATGAATATTGCTCCATCCATTGCTATTAATGCAAGTGTTAAGTTATAATTATTTTAGTGCCTGTTTGTGGACTTTGTTCCCAATGACAGTTTCCTAAACGGGGGCGTCAGGACGGCGGGAGCCCTGTCAATTTTTGGGAAAGCTTTATTTTAAAGAGCCTATCTCATGAAGCAGTTCAAGCAGAGCAAGTTCATATGTTGTAGACAGTGGTCCGTTTCAAGTTAGGAGCCTTTAAGTTGACTTTTACTAACATTTTCATTTCAATATTTTTTTTTTAAATCTCCACTAGGACTTAGTTCCTATTGAAAGTTCCTTAAATGGGGGCGTCAGACGACGGAAAAGCCCCCCTGTTCAATTTTTTTTGGGAAGCTTTATTTTAAAGAGCTCTATCTCATGATGCAGTTCATAACAATGTAGGTGGCTCCGTTTTCAAGTTACGACCCTTTTCAAGTTGAACTGTTCTTCAACCTTTCATGTCTTCTTTTAACAAAATCCAAAGGATCTAAGTTCCTGTGACAAGTTCCTTAAATGTGGAAGCTTGCAATTGATCTTAATGCACAGTAATCCATTGGCTGTATCCATCTTGAGGACCCAGGGTGTCTACACTTAAATGCTCAATAAATTAATAAAAAAAAATCTCCTGCTTATAAGCAAATCTCCTGATTCCAAGATCAAATCTCCCTGATTCCAAAATCTCAATGTTAGCAGCTCTGCAAAGGTCATCGGGGTCGTTATTGGATACTGGCCGTGCTGTGACGGATGGATATGAGTTTGGGTAGGGTGGTAGAATTTCACCGTACAAGCTTTGTGGTAATATGGGGGTCACTCATTTGGGGTCAAAGGTATCCAGGGGTCTGGTATCAGATTAAACTTGGCTGCTTTATATATGGATAAGAGTTTGGTATGGTGTGTGTAATAGTTTCGCCGTTACGAGTTTTTTGGTCACATTTCGAGGGGGTCATTGTGGGGTCAAAAGGTCATCAGGGGTCGTTTTTGGGTAGGCTTGGCCGTTGCTTTGTACGTATGGATATGAGTTGGTGTGGTGTAGAGGGTCGCGTACAAGTTTGTGCACGTTTTGACCGGGGCATTTTGGATTTCAAAGGTCATCCAGGGTCGTTATCGGGTAAATTGGTCGTGCTTTGACGTATGGAATGAGTTTTTGGTATTTTGGTAGAGTTTCGCAGTACCACTTGGGGTAACGGTAATCAGGGTCATTCCAAGGTTCGAAAAGGAGTCAAATGGGGTAAACTTTAGTATCCAGGAGAAACTTGGGGGTTGGGGCGATTGTTGATGATGAAAATTTAACTTTTATAGCGCATTGACAAGGAATCAGGGGGAGTTCAAGGTCAACTGAACCGCAAAACCCGCGGGTCATTCAATCCAGGGTTGATTGCAAAACCCAGGTGGGTGTAGGCCAATCCAAGGAACACCTAGTAAAAATACTATTTAAAGAAACCACCGGTCCAGAACTCTTATGTATGCACAGAAAATGCACTCTTATGGCCAATATGCCCATTTGCCTCCAATGAACCTATTGACTTTGACACCAAAACATATCAAACATTTTCCAAGTTAAGTTGAATAGCCACCAAACTTGCTCCAGATAAACCACGGGCCAAGACCAGGGGCTCTATGTAAATGACCGGTAATGACCCTACATGAACTGACCCACATAGGGCATTCCTTAACCTCCCAATGATGGTAAAGCATCATGATGCACTGGTTAATAATGCCGACGAGCTTAGCACGGGCTCTTTGATTAATTTTCTAAGTGATCTTTGTTGGTCGATTTAAAAACATGTAACGCACTTTGCGACGATCAATAGCGGACTTAATTCAGAATTAAACCATTGGATTTTGTTTATATAAGCTTTTTTGACGACGACTTGGGAATTGATTATGGCCTAGTTCATCAACTGTCAAGTGAATGAAGAAAGAGATCTTCAATGTTAACAACAGCTTGCCATATTAATTAAAAGCTAAACAGCTATCATTAAAACTCTGGGCCGTGGCCTTATGAAGTTGCCATTAGGAACTCGCTCTTCAGGATGGCTATTAATATCGATTAAGATTGGAAAATGATCACTACCACACTGATCCTCATGAAACTTTTTTTTTTTTTCCCCACAAAGAGGTAAATAAAAATAGGAGGGAACCAATTGATAAATCAATAGGCTGATGGAGGACAGTGCAGCATGGAATGGAAAGTACTTAGACCCATCCTTCAAAAATAACAAGACATCTGATTTCTCCAAATAAGAATCTACAAGGACACCCAACCGTTTGGTATCCTTGCAACCCAAAGTTCACTATGGGCATTGAAGTCACCTACCAAAAGGAAGGGCGAAGGACCGTTGACCCAATCAAATCCATAAATTTCATCTAAAACTAATTATATTTAGGATGATGTAAACAGAACAAACTGTCCATGTGCAGTGAAGAGTACGTTAACAGGGCAACTGAGTCACCAAAAATTGGTATTAAGTTGTATGACAGATGAGGGACTCCACCCTTAATCAGTCATAGATGACCCTCCAATTGCTTTAATATCCACTGGGGATACAGCTGATTTGTTATAAGAATCGTACACCCATTAAACAAACTTTATTAGAATCACGGTCTTTAAGACGAGTTTTCTGACGACAAAGAAATTATGGATTATGGTCCGTTATAAGGCATTTAACTTCTTCAGTATTGGGATCTAACCCTCTGCAATCCATTGGCAGAAATGCACATTATTAGAATGTGCACTTTAATAGGCATTAGCGGACTCTTCCTACTCTCACTTAAATTGTTCTGGTGTTTCAGGGACAAAGTCCATGTCCTCCTCATCACCTGACAAAAAAGTGCATATCAAATTTTTTTATAAAGCTGAAATCGGTTCCGTTGATCCCTTTGAAAATTCTTTACTGATTGAGAATGTTGTATTACCTGATTTCTTGAACGAGTCAGAATAGGTGGTTTAATTGTTTGGGAATACCTAGTTTCTGTGGTTGGTAGAGAACTGGTGGCTTTATCAGTTCCTCAAGTTTTTAGTGTTGTAGACTCTCTTTTCTGCAGATCTCACTCGGGATTAGTAGGATGACATGAACGTCTGATCACCTTTAGAGGAACTGGATTGTCTCTTTACAGGGATTCTAGGAAAGACTCGAGATCTACTCAGGCAAAGTCATTCTTAGTTGCATCTTCTTATCACTTGTTTTTTCCTTACAATTTCTAAATACTGTTGAGGATGGGTTAAAAATCATTAGGCCAAACAAAGTCTGTTTGGGTAAATGATCGGTCTTAGAGTAATGAATTTTTGCCACTGTTCACCCATCAGCCTAATCTTTGATCCGTAAACCTGAGGAAACGAAGTATTCTTGGCCTTTTATAAGTCATGTTACTTGTCACTTTGATGTTTTGATTTATTTCTCGACCCATTTAGGACAGATCTAAGAATTGCCGAGGTGCGAGTGCTTACCACTTGCAATCACAATTTAGCAGGTTCCTTCCAATTTGGGGTCATTGGTGGCCTCTTTGCACACTGTTCACCAAACTTCGACCTCTTTACATATGTCTCTTAAAGTGGCCAGAACGTTGACATTTAAAACATTTGTAGGACTAGGATGTTAACCCTACTTGCACCTGAAGGTAAACCACTTTTAATGACTTGGGTAACGTTAGCGCATTGAAGGTATAAGTATAACGTTACCCGTACTGATTTTTTACCATCTCGATGTATAGTCCAATCTATGGATATGGGTGACATTTGAGATCCCAACCCACTCAAAATTTCATCATCAGAACAATTCTTTGGCACATGACATTAATTCCACCTTTGTTTAGAGCGAAGAGTTCTATGACCAGTAACTCTAACTGAACTGGCAAGCATGGTAGTCATTTGGAAGGTTATCGACGAATATCCGGTTCTACTCCAACCAACAATATCCCAGACCTTGAGTTTCTTAATATATTTTCACATTGACAGCAATGCCTTAATAACTATTTCTAACAGCAAACGGGGAAGGAAAGATTTTTGTAGGGTTTTATCATCAGTTGCCTTCAATCACTAAAAAAGTGGAAGGCAATGCTCATCAACTACAGGATCCGAATCACAATCTCTTTTTACGTTTGAACAGGATTTTTTTCAAGGTTGGTTGTTGAAAATTCATAATGACAAAGTATTGAGATTCATCTCCAGCGCTCCCCACCCACACGGAGCCCACACGGGGACACCTAGACATTAAGTGGCAAATCATCCACTCACTTATGGACAAGGATACCCAGAGATATATCAAGGAAAAACAAAAAAAAGAAAAAAAAGGCGTCCTCAATTGACCTGTTAAGGCAGCCACCTGCTAAAGGCCCAGGAATAGGGTAAATAAGACCCACTAGTGTCTCCATAAACAATCATCAGCAAAAAGGCTTAGAGGCAAGACGCCACCAGCCGGTTGGTTGAATCCAGGACTAAACAGACCTCTCGTCTAGGAGAATTTGAGGCCGAAGCAATGTGTTGTTTTTCCACTGCAACGCCAGCACAGCTTCAACTCACTTGCCAGGGATCCTCATCTCCTCCGACACGAGTCACAACTCACGGCAAAACAAGTTGTCCATTTTAGTCGCCTTTTACGAATTCAGGGAAACCACATCGGGCCATTTAACCCCGAACCCGCTGGGAATTTAAACAATAAATACAAAACACATACCAGACTAATTCTGGTAGGGAATCAAGCTAAAAACGCCATGATTTATAACAAAAAACAATGGTTTATGTTTAAGCTATCGAAACACCAGAACACTAAACTGGTACAGGATGATACATAATCTAACAATAAAACCAAAAAAGAAACAAAAAAAACACAAAAAAGCATATTTTACATGAATCAATTACATAAATTAAAAAACAATCTCAGATTGATCTAAAAACAAGTTGTCACGCGGCATATACAAAGTTCACCCAATATCATTGTTGGAGCTAGCAGTCAGGTGAATGGACGAGATTCCATGTAGTCGCCTCTACGACATGCAGGGAGGAGGAAACAAAGCGGATCAATTCTTCACCCCGAACCCGCAGGGGGCCCTATTTAGTCGCCTTCTCTTAGGACATGCAGGGGAGCACATCAGGCCAATTCTTAACCCAATCCTGAAGGGGGTAAACTGTGAGTAGAAGCAAAACCAATATGTATTCTAGGCATTTTGTGATCCGATAGTGATAATTACTGGGGTTAGGTCTACAATGTAGCCGAACACTGTACTAATAGGTATGCACTTGCATGCCACTGTACTAGACTATATGCTGTGCTCTAAACTGCTTAACACATGGGCATACTATAGGAGCGCTAATACCTCTAGTTCACAATAAATAGTAGTTAATTATGGTCTTTTCGCTGATATACTGTAGAGTAGAAAGGGATTAACAATTAGGCCTGACGGGGTGTTGTGATTTTTACATTATCACATAACCAAGTTTTATAGACTAAGAGATAAATCCCAAGGTCAAGGACCAAAATTTCAGGTCCTCTTATTTTAATTCAAAGTTGATTAAACAAGGATTTTGTGCATTTCATACTGGCCCCATAGACTGGCGTGCATTATCTGTTCTTCAAAATGAGATTTTACGGGAGGGGGGGGGGGGGGAGGGGGGTCCAGGGGCTGTGTTGGGTAGGGCCTTACCAATGCTCATTCCAGAAGTTCTGAAATTGACCCTAAAAGTCTAACAAGACCAATTTTCAGGCAAATCAAAACCCTAACGGGGTCTAACGGAGCCAGGTTTTGGTGAAATTATACAAGATTTCAAGACAACTTAAATAAGGGGACCAATTTGACAGTAAAATTAACCCCTTGTGGGACCGTTATCAATACGTGGACTAAAATACCATTTAAAAATTGTTTATTTTTTTCTTTTTAAAATTTACCACTTTTGCTATATTGCAAGAAAATACACACTCGGGTTTATTTTGCTGATAGGTTTAGGTTACATTTTCGTATTTTATCTTGAAAAGTCGCAAATCACCAACTGAATTGAGACACTAGAACTTCATTATTGTGACTTTTATACCACTGAGAGGTTGTCCTGCACTTGCAGCCATAGTCGTTTTTTTTTTTTGAAGAGCATTGGTCTCCCGCCAAATTCAGAAAAAGTTACAAAGGTCATTTCGAGAAAGAAAGAAAAGAACGTTTAACTCTCGTCTACAGGAGACATTTTGTAACAGCAATTTCGCTGGAGCAGGGAGCCTGTGATTTTCCTTTTTGCACATCCGAGTCCTATGTAAATTTGTTACACAAGATAACTTTGCGTTTTCTCTTTCCATCGGGTGTCAAAATCAAGTACCAAACATTCCCAATATGATGTCATAAGTGGATTGAAAAATACAGGTATAGGGTGGAAAAATTGTGTAATTTTTCAATTTTAACTCAAAAAAAAATCACTAAACGCCCTGTGTAAAAAATAGTATTTCTCATGTAAAGCCCAAACCGGATGGAAATTAAATACTTTTTTCTTTGTTTTTGGTGATATGGACGTATTTGAAGTAGGACATGCTGGGCATGTTGGTACTCATTTGGTTATTAATGAAACGAGAGTAGGAGGATAGCAAGCCATTGGGACCAAAATCACTGTATGGTATTATTCCAGGCCATACTCGGCGTGTTGCTACTTCCCCCCCCCCCCCCCCCCCCCCCCATCCATCACTTTGGAGAGCGTACAAAGTCAATTGCGGGCTCAAATGGGGGGATAGTTTAAAGCGGACAACATCTGAAGGAGGGGATTAATCAATATCTAAAATCTTGTAAATACAAGTAGTCAAAGGCACAATACTGACAATGAATGTTGAATTATTGTTGTCTGTTAGCTGGGAAAACCTGAAATATGGCATTTTTAAAGACTTTTAAAAAAAATGAATCAGATCTTGTTCGAATACCGTCCAAACTCGAAATCAAAACAATAATTGACAAACCTGATTACGATGCAATTAATAGCCTAAGTTCGGTTCAATTTATGTGTTGCCCTATCTGTTGTTTATAACCTGGTGAACGACTCGGGTTCTGGGGGGTAGAGCAAAAGAGCCCCGCGCAACTTCGGTTTCTTCACGTTCGAACGGCGCAGCCTATCCAGTGTTGTGAGATCAGTGCATAAAGTCACACTAGCTTCAAGAATTGACCCAAAAATGAAAATGCTTGGAAAGAGCGGCTAGTGTGGGAACTATGCCCGGGAGACACCTCTTACCAGCATAAAGGACTGTCGTACGGACTATTCATCCGTATTATGAGTGTACATATTGAAGCTGGTGTAAGAGATGAATATAAGCAGCCCCTGATCGTATTTTGTTTACTTGTACGGTGAAATGGCTGAATCGCAGCATCAGACCATCAGTATCATGCTTTGAGCTTGTAGATGAAGATCTGAAAGGAATCAGAGATGCAGCTCAAAGGGCTAATACCAAACAGCAGGTAAAGTACACCGTGAACATATTCAAGGATTATAATTTGACGTCGATGACGCGACGCGGCCATCTGCAGGCCATGTAAAACTGCTGAATTCGGAGCTGCAATCATCGAGTCAATGAAATGCAAGGAAAATTGTACGCATCTTGCAGACAAAAAAAATGGCAAGAAGTCGATTACGGCAATCCGTTTTGGTTCCAACATCACTTCCTCAACACAAGAAAGGTGATGTTAATTCTTCACAAGTTTGCTATTAACCCTAACACAAAAATCTAAATCTCATGAAAGGCTCACGTGTTAATTGAGAAAAAATGCCACTAAGTCCAGAAAGTAGCGGTGACGTCCAGCCAACCAAGACTACATGGGCACGAAATCGGATGGCCGGGCCAGCGCCACCGCCATAGCATGCTATCCCAGTCATGGGACTGGGGCCCGAAGGGCCCTGGGTTCGAATCCCACCCGAATTGCGACTTCTTTTCTTGTTCCCCTCTTCCATCACTCCTCAGTCCCTCCCGGGAGGTAGGTAGAAACCGACGTGGGGTTAGGTTTAAAGGGGGAGGCCCGATTAAGGCTATGAAGTTTTTCATCCTGATAGTTGGCCCTTCACTCCGCAAAACCCAATCTGATAAAGTTTCGCGCCGATATTTGAATCCGTTTTGATTGCGAGAGCTAAAAACGTGATTTGTAAGCCTCATAGAATTCTCTGTAAAAATTAATATGGGTCAACCAATGGGGAACATTTTCGCTATACTTACCAAACCTAACCATCATTGGCGCTTAGATTCACGGGATTAAATGGGGAACAATGTACCTTTCTCTGAAACCAAAATGTTGACCACTTTCCGGTAAAATCCAGGGCTTCTGGGGATGAGGGCTTAGCAATGGGGACATGGACCTTTAATTACTATTTGTTATTATGGTATGTTTGCAGGTGCGAAGATCCAAGTTAAGATGCAGAAGATCCAGTTAAGATGGCAGAAGCTCCACTTAAGATGGCAGAAGATCCAGTTAAGATGGCAGAACGATCCAGTTAAGATGGCAGAAGATCCAGTAAGATGGCAGAAGATCCAGCTGAAGGATGGCAGAGGATCCAGTTAAGATGACAGAAGATCCAGTTAAGATGGCAGACCGAAGATCATTTAAGATGCAGAAGATCCGTTAAGGATGGCAGAAAAATCCAGTTAAGGGGGGGGGATTCAGAAGATCCAGTTAAGAAGATTGCAGAAGATCCAGTTAAGAAGATGGCAGGAAGAAGATCCAGTTAAGATGGCACATCTAGAACTAAGGACGACAGGTATAAAATATATAACAAGGAGAACTTGGAGTACGCGATTTTAAAAAAAAATAAAATAAGTAAAATATGTCCCCGCCGAATGTCAAGATCATGTGATTAAATCGCAAACTACGGATAAAGTCTGCAATATGAACCCCCACCCGTTTCCCTCCCCGACACCCTGCCCGTCCCCCTCCCCGACACCTCGCCCCTTTCCCTCCCAGACACCCCCACCCATCACTACCGAACATCCGCCCCTTCCCCTTCCCCTTCCGATACCTCACCCCACCCTCCCCTGAGAAGAAACCCCACCCCTCCCCAAGAAGACACCCCAACACTCCCCTCCCCCCTTTCCCCCCCCCAACCACCCTCCCCTTCCCTGACACCACCCCCCAACCCACCCACCCCTCCCCAACATCAACCCTTCCCCTTGTATATTCCAATTGTACGGTTTCAGTTATGCTTAAGTAGACCAATTACATCAAAAATGGCCTTTTAATGGCCCGCATGCTTGTTGACTTCAATTATGATTCACACAAAGATGTATACCAAAGTGCTTTCCATTTAGGCTAGCAAAGGAATTCTGCATATCCAATGTACGCCAAGTCAGTGATACAGCAATTATGCATGTATATCACAATATTTAGGTGCCCAGTGTATTGTTGATGTCCATTGTTGTGGTATTTTATGTGGCATTATATCCTAAGCACATCTCCAGAAGTAACGGTTATCTGAGCCAGAGAGCACAAATTATATAAAACCTGCATGCCAAATAAAAAGATTCTAGATAACCTTGCACGCGAAACAAAAGAATCTTGATAATTGTGCAACTCGTCTGCCTGGTTTGACTTAGACAAAACCTCTAGAAAGAACGAGAATGATTCGTTAAAATACAAAGCTCTGAACAAACAATGGATAAATCAAATATACAACAGATTACCAACCATGTCCATCAAGCATCGTTAAGGGTGGTTGCACAAATTATTCCTAATGTGTGAAATGGGAGTGATTGAGTGAATTTTCAATTCCTTTCCAGTTTCTCCGGACCTTAATAATATTTTTTTTTCAATTCAAAGAAAAACTATGGGAAGTTGATTAAAGGAGTTTTCTGATCAAATTAAAAAACCGAACTTTTTCAAATTGGAATTTTTTATATTTTAACGTTTTTCATTTTTTCAACATATTTTTTTAAAAATGAATTTCAACCAACACAAATCTAGTATATCAACCTGAAAATAGGGTATTCTATATGGAAACGTTACGATTTTCAAAAACTTTGTTTATTATCAATTAATTTTTTTGAAAAAAAAGTTTATCATTTCATTCATGATTAACAGGGATTGACAGTTTTGAAAACCATGTTTCTCAAAAAGATTTAAAATAAACTTAGTTTTTTCACGTAACAAGACCGAGATGTCTCGGAAGCTGGCGAATGAACCAATAGCATGTGGTAAAGTTGTGGGAGTTCCAAACTTAATAGAGAGTAGGAATGTGTCATAAAAAAAAGCAAGAGTCACGTCCCAGTCCCCTCCCCCATGAAAGAGACAAGTCAATTTGTCAATTCCCCAATAAAGAAACGTCTTTTCTCTTTCCCTATATTTTCATATTTTCACTTTCATATATTATATATATTATTGAGTATATATAATATATAGTATATATATATATATATCTATATATATATATATATATATAATAATATATTATATAGTTATATATATTACCTAGATAGGCCCATAAGGCGCAAATTTAATAAATTCATTAGTTCTATAAGGAGGACTTTATTATTATGCGAATTAATAATATTCATGTTTATTGTTAGCTAATGTGATTATCCTTCATTTGCAAACAATGGATAACGGTAAGGCGAAAAAAAATTTCGCCGTAACGTCAAATTCTGTACATAACAAAAGAGCATTTCGCCTAGCGTAGGATATAGTGATATATATTAAACATAATATTATGCACATTACATATATATAATACATGACATACATAAGATGAGTAGGCTATTTTACATTTTAAAACATTTTATAATACGTCAGTCATGCAGTTTCTATTTGTTATCGTTTTAGCTTCTAGTAACATATTAAAGGTGCGTGTGTTCGATCGTCTTTGGGGGACCCCCGGATTACCGGAAGTAGCATCGATTTGATTATAGATGAAGGCCGTATATGATCTGTCGTCCTGAAATTGAGCCCTCGAATCCATCATTCCAAGATTAAACAAAAAACCCGCCGTTTAGTGGTTAACATTTTAATAGCACAGTATTGAATAGGGATTTGTTACATGCATTATTGAGTTCTAGGCATCAAAACATGCAAGTTGTTTCCCACGGTGGTACTGATGGGGTGTTATGTGCAAGTGCCAGGCCTCATATAAAGGAGAGAACAAAATACACAAAACGGAACAAACACTTTAAATGATTGTTATTTTTACCATCGCAAAATGAAAGATTAAGTGCCAAAAAAATTAAAAACACCTAAATATCTGATAAAAATATCAGTCTTTTTATTAATAGCGTTCAGTTTCGATTATGTATTCTTGATGCTCCTATTTTGATAAAAAAGAAAAAAACAAATGAAAGAAATTCTATAACAACGGAAAGTTGGTGCACGTGAGTTCCCCTATATACTGTTCAAGTACAGAGAAAACAGAAGTGAAACTGTAAAAATTTGCTCTTTTAGTTAAAAATTACAGGCATGGCGTTGCGTAGATATATTAAGAGAGAAAAACAAAAAAATGTCAATAACGAATAGGAAGTAGTCGCAAACTTAAAAAGTAGTTTGTCATTTAATATTTGCCCCTTCTGGGTCTTCCATCCAAGTACTGTCCGGGCTCGACGTTGCTTAACTTAATTTTTATGAACGTGATCAGACCGTTCACGCCATGAGGTCCTTGAAACTTGTACTGAGATGTGTTTTTTTTCAATATACAAATACGAATACGTAATTATTTCATTAAAGAAACTCTCATACAAGTAATAATCATTTATCACTAACACAAAACTTAAAACAGGGCTGGATTGACTGGATTTTTTTTTAAATGCCTAGACACACTTACCCCCCCCCCCCCCCCGTCAATTTCATACCCGGGACATTCATTGCCCGGGACGATCATCCCCGCGACGATCATTCCCTGACATTTATCCCCTAAAATTTAAATTGATGTTTCGGTTTTTTTGTAAAAAAGTGATTAAACCAGCGAATTATGATAAAATAATTAATTATCTAGAAACGCGGCGGTTACCGTAAAAGTGGGCATATTGCGGGATGTCGCAAGTCGATTGTGTTCGATCGGCCACCTTGTCCACTCAATGACCTGACTTTACACTTGTTTTACTTAGTTTATTCTCAGGATACAAAGTAAGAATACAATGTAGCGGCAACGTTTGTTTTTATGAGTAATCGCTAATATAACTTCGGATTAACAATGGTTAAAATGATGCTTCATCGCCGGCTTTTGCCGCCGATGCGTGCAAAATTCGACCCTGGAGCTTTGTATACTGCACTAACCTACGGGTGCGGGTCGATGCGGTCCCAAACCAGTTCGGTCCCAGTTCGGTTTCAGGATGGTCAATCGGTCCCCACGTCATGTCAGGTCCCATGCCACAACAATTCGGTCCCAATGGGAAAAAAAAAAAACACATAATTTGGTCTCAGTAAATATTGGTCAATTCGGCCTCAACATACGTCAATTCGGTCCCATGGCAATTCGGACCAATGGATGGAAACACACAAATTTTATTCGATTTTTATATTTCTATTTTCTTTTGCTTATTTGTGTACACGGAATATCGTAGTCGTTTTTTCCTTGTTTTTGTTTTATCAACAAAACTTATAATAAAGCACCCCTATGCCTTTTGTCTTCTTCATGAAAGATAATTAGACATTACCACTATTTATCCATTTTGATGCATTTCACAAGATGCTAACATTTACATTCACTGAGATATTAATTAGTCAAAAAGGTGTCTTATTGACGAAATAAAAATTAGTCATGCAAATCACATGTTTTATCTTCATAAAATGTACTTCAATGCTGGGAAAAATGTTTGCATGTGAAGAGAACCTTCCCCATATTTTAAAGTAGCTTCATGATTACAAAATATTTTTATACCTCTAAAAATTTACAACTTTTTTTTAAAATGACTAATTAATGACTGACAAATTTTGAATTGTCAAATGCAAATTAATGGACTAATTAAAGACTACTTTACACTCGTCAAATGACTAGAATCAGTTAGTCAAGCACAAAAATGACGAATTTAAGTACACATTGGCCATTTACTAATTAGTCATTTGATGAATTTTGTAATTAAAAAGTCCAAATTTTCAAGTTGTAGAAATATTTGCAAAATAATAATAATAATAATCATGGCCTCCGTCAGTCGCAAGCGACTATGGATAAAGCGCCCACATTGAGTAGGGTGCAAAGCCAGGGCAATTGCTATGGAGATCCGTATGTTGCCCATGCACATGAATCCCCCTCTCCACCTTGAAGACAAATCCAAAGGAACGTCGAGAAACGATACAGTTTGGTGCCAGCAGCGTCGCAGGAGTTGCCCAACTGGTGCTGAGTAGAGCAGTCAGTCGCCTACGGGACTCCAACTCCGGATTTATCCTCAGGGTTGTCTCCCCAAGCCTGTCCTGCAATCAGGTGAGTCTACAAGGCAGCAGATACTATAAAGTCTGGAACACACTGGCCGTTGAACCTGGTGGTTTCTTCCGCCCTTAATGCTGGTATGTTCAGCAGCATATAGGTTATATAATGGCCTAATCACGAGCCTAACCTATAAGGATATCAAGGAAAGTGTACAGCATTTGGTCCAGTTGCCAACCAAACCAGAGTATGGCGATACACCTGTCCACCAACCACCGACCATTTTGTGAGTATGTCCACGCAGGCCAGTGTATTGTTGGTATCAGGGACTCTGAACATTCCAGGGCACAGGTGCCTTTGACCCTACCTAACTGATGTTAATCCACTAAACCTAGGCAACTGGAATGCTGAGAAGAAATAAGAACTAGAAAAGGAGGAAAAAGAGCTATGGGAGGTAGAGGTCGCTCAAAATCCTCACTCTGGAATAGACACAAATCCAGCCCACCACCTATAATAATAATAATAACAAATAAAAATCTAAATTCACTTTTGGTAATGGTCTAAGTGTAAATATAAATTGAATCATGATGTCATATTTAAAAAGAAATTTAATACGACTACATACCTCACTTTCACCTCTTATAGCCGGCTAGCCCCGATAATGTATTTCTTTCCAGGAAATTGTCTGATTTTAATTGGTCTAAAGGGTGATTTGGAACCCCTTTTTTGACCGAATAACATAAACAGAGAGATGGTCTCTTCCTACATACACAAAATTTCAGCAATGCAATGTTTGCGTCGGATCAACATTCACCTTAGATTTAGTAAATCTATAGAAAGGTATGAGTAAAAGTGTGAATCTTGAAAAGTCATTTGCCATGGTTACAGAAGAGTAATTTTACACTCAATTCTACAACAGAACAGTATTTCCAATGTCCCATTTACTGGACCATTTTGCCATGCTGTTGAAATATCGCTGCTTTTTTGTATGGATTCCCACAATTTTGCTCTTAACAACATTACAAATATATTTTATAGTTTCTTCCTTTTTAATTTTCTTAAGATTGTTGAGGTTGAAACAATGACCTAAGTTTTATTTAACTTTTTGTTTTCAGATGAATGAAATTCAATGGCGAAAAAATAAAATGGTGTTTTCTATATAGTACGACTAACGGAAATTACGACAAACGCTACAATTTACTGTAAATAATAATGGGACAACTTAAACACTGGGTTATATGTAAAATGAAAAAAAAATCCAAGTCGAGTACGTCACAAGGTAATTAATTATGATGGCACAATTTTTTTACAATGTCTGCTTTGGTATAATATTCGTATTTTCATTATTCTTTGAATGCATGGAAATTCTGGACAAAAAGGCAAAAAATACAACAAAACAACTCCCCCGCGTCGGCTCTCTCAATAACAACATATCCCGCCTAACACACATACCACAGAGGTTTTATACAGGCTTTCTACTTGTGTACTGTAAACCACACGCACACACAAGGCCGAGCACACACTTCCTAGTGCGGCGATTTCAATACGTAACACACCATGCAACCCCATCCGCTTCACTAGGCGTACTGTACAAATCATAACACCGCACAACATCAACACCGCCACATCAATCTTTGCTATAATCCCAGTGCATTAAATTAGACCAGCCAGTACGATGCAACGACTCCATTCAAGCGCATATATATACGGGATGAAGTGTCCCTGGGGATGAATTCGTCCCATGGATGACATGTCTCGGGATGAATCTCGCGGGGATGAATTGTCTCGGGGATGAAATTTTACGGGGAGAAATGTCTGGTTTCCGTCCAGAATACGTAAACATAACAGCACGAAAAAGCATTTCGCCTGCCCACCCTCGCTTATAAAATCATCCTTCTACATTCAGACAGCGTCAGTAGTGTTTTTCAGAAAGTTTACCGTTGCGAAGATACATAGCACAATTTTCCAATATGGCGATATGAATGCTACAATGTTTTATCCCGGGGGAGCACTGACCTGAAAGGTCTACGGTTATGTGTCCGTTCGCAAGGGTCCCTTTGAGCATGTTTTAGTTCACAAGACCCCATTTGAAGCAAAATTTTGACTTTAAGCTACTTTTGTGGCCTAATTTTGACAAATATAGTTTCGCAATGGGTCCAAATTTTTCTGATTTCAGTTCACACTACCCCAAAAAAAAAAAAAAAAAAAAAAAAAAAAAAAAAAAAAAATTAAAAAGGAGACATTTTCCCAAGTCTGTTCATTTCACAAGGTCCAAGGTGCGGCGGCCCTGGTGGTCGCACACCCCTACCAAATGAAAATTGAGTGCCCCCGGTTTTTATCACATAATAATTGGCCAGTTCTAATTTTTTAATTGACACCGCGGGTATTAAGTAGGAACTTTGACCTTGAATCTTGGTAGGTCCGAAACAACGTCCACCAACTCGCTCGTTTTGTTGTATTGGTAAATCAGCGAAAATACGCGTGTTCGTGCCAATTGGCAATCAATTATCGCCCGGACAGCTGTAAACTGAGGCATCAATGATACATCATTTGAATGTTACCGTAACGAACGGACGGACAGACGAACAAACACACTAACAGAGTTTTCCGGGCGATTGTAGGAGCTTGCTTCGCATCTCAAAAACCTCCGACATTCGGTTTATTTGAATTGAAAAAACTGATTTATCACTTTAATCAAATTAGTTTTTTCAACTCGGATATGAAAAATGGGTTTAGGCTTCCCACTTGAAATCGATATTTTGGATTTATAATTAAAGTTCGAACTGACATTTTGGTGATTTAGAAATATAAAAAAACAAACAAAATCTAAACTAACCAAAGAAATTTTATCGACAGTGCACCTTTAACAAATTTTACATTTTGTGAAAACTTAAAAGATATATCATTTTATAGCTTAGCAAAATTAAAATATTTAAAATCTCGCTAACTCAAATGGCAATTTAAAACCTTGTAATTCCTCAGTTTCAAAATGATCACTGTACAAACTCAGTTATAAACTTGAATACAGTCGGGTTTTATGAATGACAACCTTTTCAGTAAATATTTATAGCTTTTCTCGATAAACAAGTTTTTAATAAAACCAAAAGTTTCACCTAAACTAAATTTTCAGTTGAAAAAAGCTTTCTGTTAAATACTACGAATTTCAAGAAAAAATAATGAAAACTTAAATATGACCAAAACAAATAGTGTAACGAAGTATGATGATTTAGCTGCCATTTTTAAATGCATACTATATTTACCTACACTGTTATAAAAAATTACAGTGCAATTTACAGGGAAATACTGTAAAAAAAATTCCCAAAACTTACAGTATTTGTCCTGTAATTTGGAAATCATATACAGGAAAAAAATGTAAAACTTTATGTCCAATTTTACCAGGCCTATAATGACAAAATTAAAAGTGAAAGCTATATTCGAAATTAATGAGTAACAACATTCATTATTCAACAACTATGAATTTTTCAATATACCATTAACGGGGGAGGGCCCGATTTAAGCGATTATGAAGTGTTCATCTTGAAAGATTGGCCCACCCCCAAACCCCCCATATGTAAAGTTTTGCCGCCGATATTTCAATCCGTTTGTGTGAGAAGCTAAAAAACGTGGAATTTGTAGATAAGGCCATAGAGCACGTGTAAAATTAATATGGTCGACCCAAAAATGGGTACATTTCGCTCATAACATCCAAGCCAAATATCCTTTGCCCTAAGATTCACAGGGTTGGTAAATGAGATAAATAGTAGCTTTCTTCTGATACCAAAATGTTGACCACTACGGTAAAATGCGGGCTTCTGGGGACGAGGCTTTGCGATCGGGCCATGGACCTTTTAAGTATACTAAAATATACAGGGAAAAATACTGTAAATTTTACAGGAAAATCCGGGGCAATTATGGCAACAAAACCCGTAAAATATAGCCCCTTTACAGGTGTCATTCAAATTACTGTATATTCTAATTGATGATAATACATTATACAACAAACTGTAAATTTGGCTCAGTATATGCCACTTGTTAAAAAATTGTTGGATAGGCCTACTTAAGTTGGGGTGTTCGTTAGGCGTTTTATTATCCACACATTCACAATATCGGTATATAGCTAAAAAATCTATATGTTAGCGTTTTGTTTTGATAAATTAATATTTACAATATACTGTAAATTTTACGGGTAATTGTGCAGAATTGCTGCCAGATATTTTACTTGTAAAATTACGTATTTTTTTACAGTGTACTGTTGACACGTAGAGACCCCGCACCATAAACCAGTGGTGTAGAAGGGGGGCAGGGGCGGGAGATCTTGCCCCCCCCCCTCTTTCCCCCCCTGAAAAAAAATCGTTGATTTTCTGCACATGTGTCAAGACATATAAAACAACATATGCCTATACTATTAGTTAACCTATACTAACAAATTTTATGTTCAATTGGCGGATATTTTTAGGGGCGCATAACGTACCGGACGCATTGTAGATGTACTAAAAATATAGAAATTGACATTGGAACGCACGCAAGGGGGAAGGTACATTAAGTGACATTTATGTTTACTTTCATTTGACAGGAGTGCGCTACTCGAAAACAAAGACTAATTTACTGGACAATAGCTTGCTAACATGATCCGCCTTTTAATGATGCACGCCATAATAGCTGTCAATAACCATCAATAATGGGCGTGATTGGCAGTGATGTGTTTATGTGAATTATATGATATTTACAATAAACGGGGGGGTATGTAATTCTGCCACACACCTTAACATGAAGTTTATTCCATCAAGGCTGCCGAATTCATGTGGTGGTGGCACAATACAAAATGATTTTAAACTAACCAATTTTATAGGCCATGTAGACATGTGTGTACAATACAAGGTCTTCATGGGTGAGAGTGTGAACCCACAGATCCATGTCATATAGACCACACTATAGTCAGGGACAGAATAAGGCGACCAATTGCGCGTCTGACGTAATTTGACGGTGCAGAACAAAAGTCGGCCTTGAAGAATAATCAGTGAACATTTAAGGCTGATTAAAACAGAAAGTTTATTTTCGTGAATTATTGTGTCCGTTAGTCGAAAACCCGACTCAAATAGGACATTTTTTGACATTTTAAATCATATTTTGTTCGAACATGCCCCGCCCATACTACACATTTAAACCAATCACAGTCCGCGCCGCGCTGATTGACAAACCTTGACATACGCGCAATTGGTCGCCTAATTCTGTCCTTTACTATAGTACTAGGCCTAAAGATCGGACCACATACCTTTAATTGGAGAATCCAACTTCAAATAATATGATCCCATAGTTATTAACTGGAAAGCTATAACTGGCAATATTTGTTGCTGCGGGCAGTCCACCTCTTGTGTGCTATGCGCTCCGTAAGAATACTGCTTGTAAGCTCAAATGAAACACCATGGCTTTTAAAATGGGGATGTATACGGATGGAAGCTACCCATCAACAAAGCAAACAATAACCCCTACAACTGAGAATTGATCGATACGGTGATTGAGTAAGAAGGCCAATTGATGACCGGTGTTTTAATTCGTGAAGTTATTTATTTTGCTAGGGTGTATTTTCTTAATTTACACACATATTTATATAATTATTTTAGATTTGAAACTGGAACACGCTAAAGTGTAGTAAGGATTATTGACTGAGCTGCGTGAATTATGTTAGATAATTGGGTCTGGGCATCAGTTTGTGCACTGTTCGTTTCGACAGTGCACGAACTGATGCCCAGACCCAATTATCAAACATAATTCACTTAGCTACGTCAATTATCCTTTACTTAATTAGAACTACTGCATCAAAAATGCCCCTTTAACTGGTCCACAAGCACTCTAATAGGAGACTATAAAATGGGCTCCATCCGTATGTCCATCCGTATGTATGTCCGTCCGCATGCCTGTGATAAAAATGTTAACCTTGGAACATTTGGGCATATCTTTTTTTCTGGATGAGCTAGAGTAGCCAAACTTAGGTAAATTGTAGGGGGAACCCTCCAACTAACCATGTAATTCCCTCAGGGTCCTCCTCTGGGTCTGTCAGGGGTAGGGAAAAAGGTCAAGGGATAAAAGTGAATATTGCACAGAAAATGGGTTCATTCTTCTTGTAAGACATCGTGAAATTAGCCTAGCATGAAATCTTCTATAAGAGGATCAGAGGATTACAAGGATTGTACAGCTTTATTCCATGAAGTCTTTAGTCTAACTCATGAATATCTTACACCAAGGACACACCAGAAAATGTCAATATTACGATTTATCTGGAGTTCCATAAGGGCTACGATGATATAACTTGGTGGAAAGAAGCGGGTTGATGAGTTCTCAACCTGATTAGATTTTGGGCGTAAAATATTCTTAATTAAGTATCCAATTTGCATAATTTAAGAAAAAAATTCCCACAAGGCTTGTATACAAGTTATCTGGAGTTCTGTAAGGCGTATAATGATGTAACTTGGTGCAAGAAGCAGGTTGACGAGTTCTCGACGTGATTAGATTTTTGGCATATTTTGGGCAAATTACATATGAAAATGAGCTCATTAATATGCAAAAATTGGTGTAATCGGTATATTTTTGAAACAGTGCATCGGATACGCACAATTCCTTCACTGCATGAAAGCTTTTAAAGGGCCATGGTCTGATCACTAATAGCCCCATCCCCAGAACCCCAGATTTTACCAGAAGTGGTCAAAATTACTATTTTTCTCATTTTCCCTGTGAAATCTTATGGCTAAAGGATGTTTGGTTTTGATGTTCAAAATGAACTGAGATATTTGGTGGTTAAAACGTAATTCTAGTCCAGTTTGAGTCTTAGGCCGTAAATGCAATAGCTGCATTGTTATATAGCTGTGTGCTGTCATGTATTAGGATAACACTCAATTTATCTTTCCTAAAGTCAGTGGCTCTTGAAATGGTTCATCAGGTAGCTATGTCACCTAAAGAACCATTTCAAGAGCCCCTGACCAAAGACATTGCAGAATAGTATGCTTGATTGTAATATCTGCCAAATGGCAGATTCTGTTCTTATGACCTTTTTGCACTCACCCTATAGTATATTATATCCCTTCTAGGATATGTCCAAGTGTGACAATAAGGAATAAATCATTGAAGGGTTTTGGGAAAGAATTTGGTATTGTGCCACCACCCTATGAATTCGGCAGCCTCAACGGTATAAACTGCATGTTGAAGAATGTGGTGGCAGAATACTGAATTCATACTGGGTTTTGTATGCATAGATTTTAATGTAATTTTCAACAAAATACATTTTACTTTCAGGCACTGGAGAACAAGTTAATGCCACAACATATGCAAGCCACAGCTATCTGGCAGTCTCCATATGCAATTCATGATCCTGTATGTCAGAAGCAGGTAAATGTTCTTTGACCTTAGAGAACTCCTTACTCTGTCTAGACTACACAAAAAACCTGAAGCTATTAAAGGTGCTTGTTCCGATTTATATATATTGTGTTCTCTACTTGATATGAGAGACTGGCACTTGCACATATGCCCCATAAAGTACCGTGGGAAACAACTTGCAGTTTTTATGGTAAAATCAATAATGCATATTGTAAATCCCTATTCACTACTGAGATAATATTGATGGTTAACCAATAAAATGGCAGTTTTTTGTTTATATCTTGGGAATTAAATGGATTTGAGGGCTCAAATTTCAGGATGACAATGAGAAAAGTATGGCCTTTCATCTGAATCAAAATCGATACTACTTCTGGGTAAGTCAAGGGGTCCCAAAGATGATCGGAACACACACCTTTAAACAAGAGCACCATTCTATGTGCCAGCTTGACACAACCTTTGTCCTCCAATGCCTAACTCACAGCTGTTTTAAAGTCTCATTTATTATGACAAAAACAGAAAAAAACAAAAAAATATCAATGGCAATACACTTTTGAAAACTAATTTGTAGTATTCATACCACTGACTTCATCCTGTGTACATTTTACGAAATTTCATTGCGGGCAAATGTGACTTTTCTTGAAAATCCAGTTTTTGGGCATATAGAGGGCGCTACAACATACAAATCATGACCTTTGTAGGCCTATATGGCAAGATTCCCACAATGGGGTTTTCTGATTTTTGCAGCGGTAATAGTTTCTGCATGCCCCTTTTATATCAGTTGTCAAAATTGTGTCGCCACTTCTTAAAATTGCTCTAAAATAAGAGACGGTTTACATGGGGTCAAATAGCCGTGTTAACTTTTAGCTATACAAAATTTCTTAATCAGAAGCCGCATTTCAGTCATTTTCAACAAAGACTGCCAAGTGTAGCCCGATTGTAGCATGCATTCCACAATTCCCCTGACAGATTGCAGGGGCAGATTTAGAGGGGGCACCCTTGGCGCCCCCCATTTTTTTATCTGCCCCAGGATTGCAAAGCAATAATCATTATTCAATACAATCTATTATTATGCATCAGAAGGCTCGTCTTCGACTCGCCCGATATTTGATAATAGACTCGGGCGATATTTTCTGTTATCAATCTCAGCTATCCCATATTATATAAGTGTATTACCTCAAGGTTTGAGTTTGGCGGGCTATTTTGAAATCATTGATGTTCACACAAGTGTTTTTGTCTAAAAATGTTGATCAGTGATTGGGGCTCAAACACTGTTTCACAGAGATCATGAAAGACATTTGAAATAACCCAATATTTATGGTGCAATCAATTGTCAAATATAGGTAGAATGTGGTCAAATTTAAATGTTTTTCAAAATCACATTCTTGGATGTGTTCAAAATGTACTGAGATTTGTAAAATGTGTGTTTCATGTAATATTTCACAAGAATCAAACTTCTACTGTCTCATTTTGCAAATTCAAAATTTCTATAATGGATTGGAATCTAATTTGCCAATATTTTTGGCTTACTAGTAGTAAGCCTATATGAGAATGAGGACGACTTGATCGATGCATTTTTTTCTTTAATCTCGCCGAAAACAACTAAAGTGGCTTCAATTATGTCAAGTTTTAATCACGAATCATGCTTCATAGGGAAGAGAAGATTTTGCATCAATTTGGATATGTTAAATCATAACGTATTTCACGTGAACTTAATTTTTCGCTGAGCTGAATGTGTAACACTGTAACACTTTGAAACTGTAACAGGAAGTTGTAAGACTAGGAATCAAGCACTGAAAACGGTTCGATAAACGTTACCTTGAACATTATACAGCGGCGTGATAATGCTGTTGACTAACCCGGTAAAGCGGTGTAAAATGAACAAACAGTCAATTCAGACAGCAATATTATTAGTTTCTTACTTTGTTAAACTGACTGGAATTGATGATCTGACTTAAAAGTTTAAACGTTTATAGATCATAACAGTTAGGTAAAACAATTTCAGTTTTATGTATTACCTATTAAATGTTTTAAAATACATTAAAAACAAAGGTCTATTTACTATCCGCGCATGTTTTGCTGGTCCAAGGAGTGTGTGCAGCCAGTGCAGGTCAATTTTCCAAGATGCATACATGGATTCACAAGAATATATCACGGCCAGGAATCGTGATGTT